>OY992878.1:125792757-125945257 GCA_963921405.1 Cepaea hortensis
TTTAAATATTTCTCTTGTCTGGTATTTCCTCTGATTTCTGTTTCTTTCACTTTTACGTGTATGCGTTTGTGTCTGTAGCTTTTAAATTTGCTCTTGCCTAGACTATTCTCGACCGGGGCTGTGGCTTAGGGGTTGGTGAAACTCGCAGTTTCGCGATTCCCCGTCATACCTAGCCGAGGGTTCGAACTCGGTTGTGGACGATTTGGAAGCAGGCTGCTTTGCGTTGATTTCCATGGTATGCAGCGTCGACAGTTCAGAAAGCAAGGACAAACTACTGAATTAACATTGCTTAGTAAATCAGAAGCAGCCAATAAATGTTGGGGTTGACTGCTATATCTTGTAAAGTGCATGCAGTTAATTTTAGTTTTCTCCAACTCTTTCTTTCAGTGTAGCGTGTATACGTGAGTGGCTATCACTATAAACATGTGTTATGTTGATAAGCGTGGGCGTCATAGTTCCGCCATCTCACGGGATCACCAGAACATTCAATCAGGGCTGCGTCCTTGTCATGATTATGTCATGAGATTATGCTATTCATTTATATTTATTTTTCCCCTTTCCCGTGCTCCTTTAGCACCCGTTTTGCGATTGTTACCATATTTTCAAGTTTAATTCTCCCTGTAAAGAGACCAGAAAATCTCTTTCAATTGTGATCAATTTGAGCTTGTAATTTGTATCTCAAAGAATTGTCACATTCGTTTATCTATCCCTTCATTGTAATATTATTATTATTGTTGTTAATTTTCTTTGAAAACAACCATTCCATTGCCATTACATCAGACACGTTATAATTATTAAAACAACGAAGGGAACTGAAACAGAAAGGAGGTGAAGCCAATAACAGCAGAATGAAGTATAAATCTGTAACTCGAGAAATAAGAAATAACTCATGAAAGGACAAAAACAAACATATACAAGATTGATGTACCAGAATAGAGCATTATCATAAGAATGGAAGAGATTACAAAATGTTCAAAGAAATGAAGTTATTGACAAGAAATTTGCAACCTTAATTAAATGTTATCTGTGACAAGTTGGGAAATACCTTAACAGAATCTAGGCAAATTCTAGAAAGATGATAGGAATACTGCAGTGGAATGTATGATATGAATGACTGTGAAGATATGAATAAGATAAATGAACCAATGACAGCAGAGACAGAACCTGAACCCTCATTAGATGAAATTTCATGGGCAGTAAAGATTTAAACAAGAAAGAGGAACAAGAGACCGCATACTTAACATCCGTTTAATAATAGAGAAGTGTATAGAAATTAATGTAAACTTATTCTCATGTTTCGTGGATTATTCAAAGGCATTTGACTGTGTACTACATCATTGCTTGTGTGTCCGCATGCTTCTCTTTACTTCGTTGTAACAGATATAATTCGGCTACAGGTTTACAATTGATATGATAGATAATATAATTGCAGCAGACAGTCAAAAGAAAGATCTTAGTCTGAACAATAGGAAAACATAACTTGTGGTAATTAGACAAAATGTCTTCCCAAATGCTCTGTTTTCATTTACCTGCCATCTCACAGAACTGTGTGACTTACTTATTGACTTGCCCTCGTAACTTTTTCTAACCAGCTATGCAACGCCTTACGGGAAATCGATAGGGGCTAAGTCCACTGAAAATCCACTTTGGTGGGAGACATTTCGCGAGTGACGCCGAAGTTGAATGTGAAGTAAAAACGTGGTTTAGAAAACAGAGCATGGAGTTCTATGCAGCCGGTTTGGGTGGACTGATAAAACGATGGGATAAGTGCATCAATGTTGATGGAAATTATGTTAAAGAGACAATGTATGTATAAAAATAAACTGGTTTCAATTTGTTATCAAAGTTAATTATTTTTCTACAGCCAATTGTGACTTGCCGGTCTCTCTGTTTTAGAGGGTACACGACTTTCTCCGTAATCTCGTATACTCTCGTCAGTAACATGACGTTGCGTGGGAATTGGTTGCTGTTCTCACCGCGTCCGTAACTTACGGAGTATTGAGTCGGTCGCCCAGAAAGCAATGGCAAACTACTGAGCGTAATCTTGCCAAGAAATCAACAATCAGCTGAAAGATGCTGATGTTGACAGCGATGTCCTGTAAAGGATATGCGGAGGAAAAAAAATTGTGACTTACTTATTAACTTACCATAGTATTTAAATATCTGATAACTTTGATAACGGCAGATGAATCGACACATTAAACACGTTAAATATAAAATATTCCAAACACAAGAAGCATTTCACGAGATGAGCAATATTCTGTGTAATATATCTTTATCAACTGAGGTAAGAAAAAGAGTGGAAGGGAATCATAGATAATTAACAGACAAGTGAGACTTCATGTGGAAACTGCAGAGACTTTTTATTATTATTATTATTATTATTATTATTATTATTATTATTATTATTATTATTATTATTATTATTATTATTATTATTATTATTATTAAGAATGATGAGACCACAATGGACCGATGACAATCGTAATAAAATGATCTTGAAAGAAGTTAACTTTAACAGAGAACTGGTTACTCGCCCACAAGAGAACAGTCCTTGGGCACGAAATGAGAAGGGGAAAGTTGAAGTACATCGTGAAAACCACGAGGGGGAGTCAATAAGAAAGTCACAAATGGCTGTAGAAAAATAACTAAAGATGATAACAACATGAAACCAGTTTACTGTATTTATGTAGATACACTGTCCTTTTATTTTTCAACATAATTTCCACCAAAATTAATGCACTTATCCCATGGTTTTATTAGTCCTCCCAAACAGGCTGCATAGAACTGCGTGCTTTGTTTTCTAAACCACGTTTTCACTTCATATTCAACTTCGGCGTCATTCGCGAAATGTCTCCCGCCAAGGTGGGTTTCCTGTTTATGCTGACAAATGTTTGTCACGTAAAGCAGTGCATAGCTGGGTAGAAAACGTTACGAGGGTGAGTAAGTCACACAGTTCTGTGGGATGGTAGGTCAATGAAAACAAAGCACGCAGGTCTATGCAGCCGGTTTGGGAGGATTGATAAAACGATGGGATAAGTGCATCAATGCATCAATGTAGAACGTATGATAAGATGAGAAAGAAGACCGACAGAGAAATTGAGAGAACAGTTTGACATCAAGGCATGGAGGAACATCAGTATGACAAATGACTGACAATACACGGGAGAGAAGACTATGGACAGACAATACTGCTAACGCCACCCGGCATGGACTATAAGAAGGAGAAGAGTTACAATTGTATGTTGTTTAGTGTATCCTTTATTGTCTGCTTCTGTCAATGCAATGTTTATAATTACGTGTCTAAAGACCTCAATGATTTTGTTATTTGGCTGAAAAAGGACGTGTATAATTTTCTGTTCAACTTATTTAACAGCTTTGTAATCCAGTTTGACAGTTTTATTTGTGACTCTATGGTTGATGTTCGAGTATACACCATTGAATTGTGCAAAGGCTCCAATGAAGGATCACTTGAAATATGTATTTTGGCTGCATCTGTTCATATACATCAGCATGTTTTCTTGCTGCCCAACTGTGATTATCTTTCCTATTGTGATGAGGGCTCGAATAGCGAGCCACCAAAACCTACCCGTAATGTGGTCAATAAAAAGGACAATCCCTTGGTCATAGCTTTGTCAGGTAACCTACACCTTTCCTTGCCTCCAGTTTATTTGAGCACGTAGAGCAGAATCAAGGGTTTATTTTGACGAGTGAAGAATGTTGTAACTAGGTATTGAACTGCCAACACTAGCCACGGAAGTCAGCTCACCCGAACATCGTATAGATACATGAATGATTCAGTCAATCAGTCAAGTGTTGTCGCCACAATAAAGGATATCTAATAATCTTCTTCTCTTTGTGTGCACACTCGGACAGACTGATGTTTGCCCATCTCATAATGTCATCTCCTCACTTTTATCTTTGCTTACCAGTATTCGCTTGCCTCCAAATTTTGTAATAGGGCCCATTATTTTCTCTTTTATGTAATGTGTCCATTTCCATGCCCAAAATATGTTGTTTCTCGAACCTGAATCTTTCTTCTTTTCCATCGTTGAGAAATGTTCAACCAATGATGTTCTCGTCAGGTTGTCTGGAGGAGGGCGTCAGATCCCAACCCGCTGACCATAGGGGAGGACACGTACGTCAATGACCGCAGGTTCAGAGTGGTCCACAGCAAACACTCCTTGGAGTGGAATCTGCACATACAGAACGCACATCCAGACGACAGTGGAATGTATGAGTGCCAGGTGTCCACCAAGCGACAGCTAATACGTCAGAACATCTTCCTGACAGTAGAAGGTTAGTATAAATTCTTATATGTTATTGTCAAGTTTTTTTTTTCTGTTATAATCACCTCGGTGCGTGGGGGTGGGAAAATGGGGGGGGGGGGTCTCTCTTCTGAGCTTACGGAATAAAATTTTTCTCTTCAAACAAACATACAAACAAATAGGTTTATCTCCCCGTTTTCTAAAAAGTACCAAAGAATTTGAAAATGCAACCTTGGTTTCATAACTAGAAGAAGGGAAAATCCCAATTGCACTTCATGTGGTAGTTTATGGAACTACGATGTCACTGGAGCAGCTCTGGGGATTGAGTATTTGCCGGGATAAGTGAACATATGCAGTAAATTCTAATGATTTACTTTGCTTTTAGCTAGAGCCCCACATAGTAGGGTACTCACTCACCTTGCAACACAAAAAGTTACTACTAAAGCCTATGGGCGTAGCCCATAGCCATGGAGTATGGAAAACAAAGGGAACCTGCCACATTATCTATACCTAGAAACGCATTATAACAGTCGTAAATGGAACACAAACAAGTCATGGTGGCGCCTCCGGGCCAGGAATACTATCTTTGCCAACAGGGGAAGATAACAGCCGGCTCTTAAACAGCATTATCTATTGACGACTGAAATACTTTGGCTTAGAAAGAACAATCATGGAATGAATGCGTGTTTCCTGGAAGAATAGCAAAGGGTTGAGCAGAATGACGGAGGACATATCACGTCAGCAACCACCTGGCCATCAATATGTTTGAGGCAATAGAACTGGCCAAGGATTGAGACTCTTCATGTCGGGTTGCGATGACAGCGATGTTCTAAGATGCATTGATATATGATGGACATGAATCTCTCAGCTGTCTTTAATCCAATAATAAAACGGACTTCAGGCTCTAGAAATAAATCACCATCTTATACCACGCCGATACGTGGGCGTTCGTGGTGGCCATCTCACTGGATCATAAACGTCTTGCGTCAGTTCTGTGTTATTGTCTCTGTTATACCTGCAAATCAAGTTATCTATGTCTTTCCCTTGCTCTTTTTCCATCAGTGTTGGCAGTTGTCTGTAAGTTGTCCAGTTTATTTCTCCTCATAATGTGCTCAAACAATCTTGAGTGTCTATGTTTAATTTCTCGGTTATACAGTTTTCGTGTGTTTCTAGTAGGACTTGTCCATTGGTTTTTCTGTTCGCCCATGATAGTCTTTGGATTTTCATCGGAAGCCACATTTCAACTGCCATTATGTTTCTCAGCTAGTATTGCTTATTGCCCATGTGTCACACCCATATAACAGTATAGGTTTTGTATAACACTTCACTCTTCAAAACTCATAAGTCGCCATGCATGGAGCCAAAACAGCCAATGATATGTCACACAGAAGCTGATAATGAAACATGAGTTAACAGAAGAAACAAAAAGGAAACAATTCGATTATTTTGTCACATTGAACAAAATAACTCTTATGAAATCATACTATGACAATAAACGAAAAAGTAGGTCTACTATAGGTTGACAACTATATAAATCGTAGAAAGAATACCACAAACAGAGGGAGAAACCGCAGTTTATCGTCATAATAAGAGACAGAACGTGTTGGGGATCTATTGCATTTGCCTAATATTGTTGAGACAGTACTTTATTGATACTTCCAATTATATACGCTATCGTAAGAGCGAATATTCCTGCATGTGAAATTATGCTTATTCAGTCACAGAAATATAGCAACAAATTTATAATATATACCACTATTCAAATTTCTACCCAAAGCGCCGGGTATACAAACACACATAACACCCTGGCGAAACAGTTCTTCTCTTTCTAAACTCGAGTGCTGAATGTTTGTACGACACTTTACATTAAAATCTTGAATTGTGATATAAATTGGAAATACCGTCCCATTGTTGTGTAAACTGCTCCTGTTTTTGTACAAGCCACAAGAAAAAAATGGGAAGCATCTTTAAACTTTTGCTGTTTCGTCGTATCATGCAGGACCTACAGGACTCTTAATACGCTTAAGAAAAATACTGCCAACGATACTGAAACGATTTTTATTTTAAATTTCGCAAATGTAACATTCCTATGAAGCGCCTTCGAACTTGAATGCTTTAGGTGACCTTACAGTCTTATTCTGTCTTCGTTGAAATGTTTGAAATTCTGTGCAGTTGCTGAAGAATTAAGCTTTTGTCGATATCTTGCCAAATTCTGTCAAGGAAAGCCTGGCTCCAGATCATACGCCTTACGTTAAACTTTCCAAAGCCCACAAGGGCGGATTTTCCTATCTATCTATCTATATATATATATATATATATATATATATATATATATATATATATATATATATATATATATATATATATATATATGTTGTTTTTGTTTGTCCATCAAGAATGATAATGACCATTCATTTCATCCAGTGGGGTTGAAAGTATGGAGCCGTGAGTTTTAAGATGGCTGATAAGGTCTATTTTGGCTCGAAATGTTCTTTGACAATGTGGACAAAGAATGCTTGACGTTTCTGGAGGAGGATTTCCTGCGGTGGTTTTTCTGTCCTGCCTTTTCTTCACAGCTCTTGCAGTCCTGGTTGCCTCACACGTCACTGCACCCTTGTGTAATGATACACAACTATATTAAATCGTAGAAAGAATACCACAAAGAGAGGGAGCAACCGCAGTTTACCATCATAATAAGAGATAGAAGGTGTTGGAGATCGATTACATTTGCCTTTTATTGTTGAGACACTACTTTATTGATACTTCCAATTATATACGCTATCATAAGAGCGAATATTCCTGCATGTGAAATTATGCTTATTCATATATATATATATATATATACATACATATATATATATATATATATATATATATATATATATATATATATATATATATATATATTTTTTTTTTTTATTTTTTTTTTCCCCGCGTTTTCATCCTGTTGCAGGATATTGCGGTCAACATCAACATCTTTCAGCTGTATGTTGATTCCTAGGCTAGATTACGCTCATCAGCACGCCACGACTTTCTGAGCGACCGGCTCCATACTCTCATAAGTCACTGGTGCGACTCGAACCGCTTCCAATTCTCGTGCACTCACGTCAACCACGAGAGTATTCGGGATTACGGAGAGAGCTGCTAACCCCTCGGCAATGTAGCTTTACCAATCAAATACTGGCTTTGTTCCAAACCTCTCACAATTTTGACCGAGACTCGTGAACTTAAGTGATATCTTGAAAACCTAATAGTTCTGTAAATCGTATAATCGTTTTATGGTAATTCTAAAGGACGGGAGGCCAGAACATGAGGTCTGTACCTGGGCTCCCAGATCAACCCAGCCTAAGATGGGTACCAAGAGATGGCATGGGAAGTAAAGGCGACAGGTGTGACATTGATATAGGCTACTACAATGTACTTAATATGCCATATAATATAACTAACCAGCTCTGTGGCGAAGAGATTCGCAATCGTGAAACACAGCTGCGGGAAATTTGGAAGCATTGTGTTGGTTTACATACTAAGGTATGAGTGTCGGTCATCCAGACAGCAATGAAAGACTACTGAACTTAAACTTGCCCAGGAGTTGCAAACAGCCAAAAAATGCGGAAATCGACTGCTACGTCCTGTAAAGGATATGAAACTAACTTTATTTACTATGTGTATATGTGGGCTGCTTAGTAACATCTGATTAAAGATGACACGGGGATAGAGAAAGACATCGCCGTATCCAAACCTGCTTTTTACTAATAGGGTATATAACATCATTTAAAAACAGAACCATGACAGCAATTACGAAAATCCGATTAGAGGACATTTGTGTGAGGTTTGCTCTTCTGTAAGTATATGCATGTTGAACACTGAGTAATAAAATGGTTAGAAAATTAACAACTGACGGCAGTCAATTTTAAAGATGCGATGTCCTTTAAATGTTGGAAATGTCATGAAGAAGACGAAGAGGAGGACGGGCAGAAGGAGGGGGAGGAGGAGGAAGAAACTAATGAGGGGGATGAGGTTAAGTAGGAAGGGGATGGGGAGTTGAAGGAGTATAGAGAGGGGAGGAGGTATAGGAGGGAGGGAAGAGGAAGGGGAGCGGGAAAAGGACGACGGAGAAGACGTCGATGACGACGACAAACAAGTAGCCAAAGAAGACGACGAAGAAGTAGACACAGAAGAAGGCGAAGACGACGAGGTAGGAAATGATGACGAAGAAGAAGGCACGCTCATATTTATGATGGATTTATGTCCACATTTGCTGTTAAGCGCAAGGGGGGAGGGGGGAGGGGGTGGGGAAGGAGTTAAAGATCTCGATCTTTAGCCACATCTATCTCTTTGACAGCGTTGCGTCTGTGTTTTGAGTGACATCTGTGATAGCATCTATCCAACTGATTCTCAGTCTTTCTCTAGCTCTGTAATCAGAGTTGCTTTAATTGCATTAACGAAGTGGTAGTTAATTAATAGGACAACTTTTTCACACAATCTCCGAACGTCTTTATATGTTGTCTCTCTATAAATTCGGTTATGCTGCTCGTGTGTCCTTTTATTAATTTTTTTTTTTTTTTTGTATTGGCCTTTCATTCGTCGCTATTAGATCAAATCTGAGAATGTATTTCTTATGGATATATATTATCATAATACTTTCTATATTCTAATGGCGAATGAGTATATAAAAGTGTCCTCGTAGTGCACATAAGTCATGTTAACAAAGCGCTAATAATAAAGATGTAATATTCGCATTTTGTTTACCGTGGCTTTTCATTCTCGTTTGCCGTGAAAAAAAGACGCCGCTGATTGCTCTTATTCGCAGACCCCAATGCAAACAGTCACGTCATGTATCACTGAGTGCATTCATCTCTTTCACTGAGTCTCCCACTGTATAATGAAACTAATAAAAGGAATGCTTCTCGTTGATTACATTTCTTAGTTTTGTACGTTCTTATAATAGCTCTTTGTTTGTGTCGTCGTGGTGTTGTTGGATTACCAATTCATAATCTTCCAGTCAGATCAACATACACAGAACAATGAAAAACAAATGAGTATGAAGGTATGAATGGAATACATCATGTGTGCGTGTGCGTATGTGTGTGTGTGAGCGTACGTGCATGCGTCAGTATTTATGAGTGCGTGCGTGTGCGTGTGTGCGCGCGTATGTGACACATTCTCATTGGCTTACTACTATCTCTATGTGATTGTGTATGTCTGTCTTTGTATACCATGTGAGAAAACCCGGGACAATAAGGTCTTTCTAGAGACTGCCGATTCAATCGACGATGAACTGTGGTTTCCGTGGAGGACTTCTGAGTTGGCATTCTGGCGGCGGAATTATGCACAGTGGACGTGTGCGGGCTGTTGGATTGCCGAGATTCCTGTCTGTTCCACTTTTCACATTCAACAGTGGAGAGCATTTTGTGTTATATTCTCTGACACAGGAATGGAGCATAATGGGGACGACTCGTTGCCGTGAAGTTGGAACCTCGACTAACTAACTAACTAACTAACTAACTAACTGCCTTGTAAATCAAAAACAAATGAATGTTGAATTTGATGGCAGCGCCCTGTAAAGGGCGTGCAACTAACTGCTTATCATTTTTGTAGTATGTGTCCATAAAAGCCACCTTTTTATCAATTTCTTTTTTTTTTTTTTTGTGAGTTCGTGTTTGGGTCACGACTGTTAATAGTTGTGTGAACATCATTGCTTTAGAACAACTAATGACTGAAAATGAACATGTCAACACGCAGATTACAGTAGTAACTTGTAGAAATATTGTAACTGAATGCGAGCTTCAGCTCATTGCATAATCTATAAAGTTGTATAGTCACACCAACTGCGGTTATTTATGTGAAAACAAATTAACACTTAACGTTTCGACCAAAGTCTTTATCAAAGGAAAACAAGAATACTTAGTTAGAAGACTTGAAATCACAAGAAGAAATAGGCGATATGCGTATCGAACTGTATATTCGGAAAATGAAAATAAGGAAAGGCAAATCGATACAGGGGTATTAACAAGCCAAAATAAACGGACAAAAAAATATTTAAAAACTCAAATGTGTAATGATACAAGTACGCTAAAAAGGATAGAGAATAAACACACACACACACACACACGCACGCGCACGCGCACACACACACATTCTCACGCGCGCGCGCACACACACAGCCACACACACACATATGTGTGTAATATATATTAGGTGAAAAAGTCAATACTGGTCCCTTTTGGATGGAAAACGCCTAACCTGCAAAATCTGAGTGAATCTTCCAAGATAAGACGAGTGTGGGGACACTGGAGTATGATTTTAAGCCAATGACATAAATGTCCGCTTTACCTAAGAGATTGGGATCGTTGAAATGGAAAGAGACTGGTTTGGGACACTCCTCATGGATGTCAGTAAGATGATCACGAAAACGATCCGCTACTTCCTGTCGACTTTACATATGCCAGGTTACATCTCTAGCAGACGATGACATAAACTAGACTGCCGGGTTCGCGTGTGAATGTTTCACTAATTTAAAAAAAAAAACTACGGGAAGCTGACTGACGTGAAGGGGTTAGCACAACAAACGGACATAACGTTGCATCTATAGCTCGAGCAGTGAGTAGTGTGTACAGGAAGCTCTGTGTGGATCGGGAGCCTGCTTATACCAAGTATACCCTTCAGGTTTCTGGTCTCGCTTTTAGGCCACTATTCTCTTCCTGTTCTTCTGCCGTTCATCTCCAAATGAAGCATAGGACCCCAACCAACTCAACCAAGCATTTCGTAGACGTGTTCATGGTTTGATGGATTTGTAGCTAAAGTTTTCAACGGGATTAGGTAGCCAGTGTCGTGTCAACCCTCCTTCGTCGCCGCTCGTGATAGACATGGTGATTTACTGTGTTATCTCGTGATAGACATGGTGATTTACAGTGTTATTATTCTTTGTTTTCATTATGAACCCACAAGCTCTGTGGCGAAGAGGTTACGGACGCAGTTAGTAATCCCGCATACCACTTTCGAAACACAACTGCGGGCTATTTGGCAGCAGACCGCCTTTATGCTGATTACTTTATAAAATGGTATGATTGCCGGTCGTTCAGAAAGCAATGGCAAACTACTGAACTCAAACTTGCCAAGATATCACGAACAGCAACAAAGTGCTGGGATTGACTGCACCGTCCTCTAAAGGATATGCAACTAACTTTTTTTTTTATTATGAGCCCAGGTTTGACACAGGTAGGTGTCTTTTCTTCTGTTAGTGGGCGACGAACGCGGGCATCGTATCCCGGTCCGACTCCGCTCATGATATTATCAACATAACACATATCCACCACGCTAATGTGTCAGCATAAATCACTATGAGGTCCCATTACAAGACTTGTTTCGGGGTGTGTTTCCGGTGTCGTGCTCCCCATATATTTGTTGTCATTTGTTTTCAACAGTAGCTCCACAGCAGTTATTCCTATTTTACATACAACTTTACGGGAAGTTTACCTAAATTTGCAATGATTTGTTAGCCACTTCACGGAGAGCATACTGTACTCAGATTTACCAGAATATATTTTATTGTAATTTTATGGAAACTCAATCCCAAAATCATTTGAATTAATTTTTCGTGTAACGCCCATTAAGCGTATACGTTGCTGGCGCCAATAATGGAAGCAGAGAATAATACGAGGGAGATTCAAATTAAAACCTTAAGTTTTGTTCATATATATATATATATTCTTAAAAAGTAAAGAACAAATGTATCATTTTTTTATGTAGTCACCATTGCGTTCAATACAAGTCCTCCTGTGTCGGTAAAGCTTGGATTCCTGTAGATAAATCGACTCTGGGGTAGGGTTGCCAGATACGTGGGTACCAAAAGGAGGACATAATAAGACAAAAAGGAGGACATAATAATACAAAAAGGAGAACAAAGGAGGACATATTGAATGTTTTATTTAAATTGTTCCAGATTAAACCCACAATCAGTAAAATTTTATTACAATAGTTGCCAATAAGTTTATCTTACTGTTAGTGAATCGACCAAGAAACAATCATGTTAACAAACAAATATAAATGCAATGGAGACCTTTTTCAAAATTCTAAAAACCATTATTTAAACAGCCGATTGTACAATTATTACCTTATAATCTTTATTAATTACACAACATATTTCACGGAGGAGCCAACTGTTCGTAGAATATCCTCGTTAGCAATCACATATGCATAAAACTGTTCACAGGTAAGATTCTTCAAATTGTACTTTGTGAGAATGATGCCCTTTACAGAGTCGAGCAAGAGTCTGGTCCTTTCCTTTGTCCATTGAGCTTTAATCAAGGAGAGCACTCTTTCCACATTGCCATTGTGTCCAGGGATACAGAGGAATACTTCACAAATTTTAAGTAACTCTGAAAAGCAACATGCATTTGGACAACTTTGGACAAATAAACTCCACTGTTCAAGCAAGCGTCTTTCAAAAACATAAACTGTTCATTCTTGTCTTGCACAAATGATTTAAGATTGCAGTATTGGTCAAATAATTGAACATCACCTACAAAAATACCCTTCTCTTTCAAGTACAATATACTTGTCAAAAGGTCATCAAATGTACAGTCTTTGATTTTATTTACGTACATCCAACCAAAGCACTGAAATTCATCAAAAGGTTTCAACTACTTTTCTAAGTAACTAATGATGCTTCATACACCAACCTAACATCAACATTTTGACCATAGAGACTACAGCATTGTTAGTGTTGCCGAATAGAGCAACAGTTAGATTCAAATTATACATATAATTGGTGTTTCATATTTGGTATAAATAGGAGAATTAAATAAATATTATTAAGCAATGGATTTTAATAAAGAATGTAAACACACGGTAGAGTGTAGATACATTGTAAGTTGTAACAACAATACATACAAATGATAACATAAAATATTTAAAAAGCCGGACATTTTACAGGTTTTTAGCTTTGCCTGCCGGACGGAGGACACGAGGTTAAAAAGGAGGACATGTCCTCTTTTTGCTGGACGTCTGGCAACCCTACTCTGGGGTCACTATCGACGTGCCTGACCTGGTCGTGAACACTCTATCACAGAAGTCACTACGTTTTGAAACTTTCTACTGCACTCATCCACTTGCTGGACTGGCTGGCATGCATCACGATACCAGACCTTCATTTGCCAATGAATGTCTATAGGTTTCACCCCTTCACTGATTAACAAAAAAAAAAACGGATACCAAATCGCTACTCCTCCTTGGTGCATATCAATTGTGGGGCGGCCATCTTTAAAGCGTCCTTATGACATCAGTGTGTTCATTTGCACCGTGATTTTACATTCTTAACACTCTTGACACCCTTAGCAACGTATATTGACAGGTTACGACACATTGGCATGGTTATTGTAATTGCTATCACATTTTTTTATGTTTTCATTTGAAGTCCCCTATTAAAGTTAGTTAGTTAATTAGTTAGTTAGTTAGTCGAGGTTCCAACTTCACGGCAACGGGTCGTTCCCATTATGCTCCATTCCTGTGTCAGTGAATATCACACAAAATGCTCCCCACTGTCCAATGTGAAAAGTGGATCAGACAGGAATCTCGGCAATCCAACAGCCCATACAGGTACACTGTGTATAATGCCGCCGCCAGAATGCCAACCCAAAAGTCCTCCATGGAAACCACAGTTCATCGTCGATGGAATCGGCAGTCTCTAGAAATACCTCATTGACCCGGGTTTTCTCACGTGGTTCGGTCTCTTTCCGCAGGGCGACCCGCCGAAAACGTCGCATAAAGCACGAACTCCGTAGCTCAAGCGCCGACTCCCAGGAGTTTCCTGAAAAATGCACTCGTGAACCGAAAAGGCAAATGAGTCAATTCAGCAACAACCGGTAGCCATTGTTCCGAACATGCAGGTCACTGTACAAACAAAAGCGGACATGTAAAAGCATTCCACGTGAATATCACAGCTCACAGAGTCGCGCCACGCACTCACTCAGTAGCAGGGCGACGGAACCATATACTACCAGTCCAACATGAGGAAAATGCGAAATGCAAACCGCAGCCACAAGGATAAATACTCCAGATGCCGTAGCGGTTCAATGCCTACCAGCCATGCTGGTTACGGAAGTCGAGCCCCCTCTAAAAACTGTAAAGTACCATGTGTATCGTAAGATACAATTAAGGATGCTAGGCGTGAAAACGTAGGAAACGTAAGCTGCAAAAATCCAACAAATCATTAACAAGTCTACGCATTTCATGGCCTGAGATGGTTGAGAGCCTATGCTCCGTTGAGTTATGAAAAGCAAAAGAAGAAATTAACGCCTTTTTAGATGTCCCTGTAGTTATTACTGGTACATATGCTCGCTGTCCATTTTAGATATCTACTCTCGATTTAGGTATAAATATTTCTCTTAGTATAAGTTAATTTAGTTGCATATCCTTTACAGGACGTTGCAATCAACACCAGAATTTTTTGCTGTGGTGATATCTTGGCAAATTTACGTTCAGTAGTTTGCCATTGCTTTCTGAACTACCGGCACGCATACCATTTCGAAAAAGACCAACGCAATACGATCTGCTGCCAAATCTCGCGCAGCTATGTTTCGAACGCAGGTATACGGGGTAACGAACTACGCCCGTAACTTCTTCGCCACGGAGCAGGCATTATTAGTGTAAGGCTGCTAAAGTTACATATAGTTTTTAATGGGCCGCAACATCACGCAGGGGCGTATGTTGGATCTCTAATGTGTATTCATAACGCGTTACTGCTAGATATTTGTGCTTGCACGTTAAGACTGAGGTCATTTACGGGTCGGCTGAGTGTAGATTCGGATTTTGTGAGATAGTGACTCGAATGCTTAAGTGAGATGCCTTCGGTCAAACACCTAAAATAAAGTCAAGGGATTGACATGCCAGGCTCTTTTTCTTCTGTTACTGCTAAATTTCATCTTCCAATGGCTTGTAGGTCTTAACCAATTCAGGGCATACCTTTTAAAGACTTGATGATTGGTATGATTTTACATGTAAAGTTTTCTACGAGAGTTTCACACCGTCTCTGATTTTTCGTCTCTGGCCACATGCATGGTAGGTAATTGCGTTACTATCCTTTCCTTTCCTTATGGACCCCAGTGGCACAAGGCTAATACCAGGTTAATGCTATCACAAAACTGGTATAAAACCTGGGGAAATGTCACTTCACCATGCCAAGTTTGTCAAATGTCCTTACACTTGTTCTTGGGAAGATTATGTTGTTTTCTTTTAACTTCCACATCCGTCTTTGAAGCAATTTCCGGCCGTCCGGACGTGTGAGTGCCCTACTCTTCTCGGACGCAAAGTAGGCCATTTATTCTCAAATGTATATAACATTCTGTAGTTTATAGCCATGCGGATGTGGAATATTTGTGGAAAACTATCACAATATATATATGCCAAACATCTTAAAATTGGAAAATACTTTGGCCATATTAAGCATGAAAGTGGCTCGGAAAGAACAGTGATTGATCACGTAGTTCCTGGAAAGAAGCGAGAGGGTTCGACCAGCACGAAAAGAGACACAAGGCAATGCGCTTTCCTTGGGCATGGGGGTGCATGAGGCAGGAGAGATAGCAATAGAGTGTTCGGTGCGATGTTATAAAATCGGCTTCCGCAAAGGACCTCCTCCTATATAAAGATTAAATAAGATGTTTAATGTTTTACGTTAACTCTGTAGTTCACGAAGAAAGTTGGTGTAGCCACCATGCTAGTCAATGCAGTGAAGGTCTTTGCACTTGCAATATACTAAAGCAGTTCACGATGAAAAACTGATGCACTGTCATTCTATTAACAAGTCGACACACACACAGTATGCAAAACATACCATCCTGCTTAAGGAATTGATAATTAACAATTAACCACACGGTCGGGGTGAATATACAATTTAAGAAACGACGGGTGTAAGAAGGCATGTCATATATTTATGTCAAAATGCATTGCATAAATCGTTTCTCAGTGGAGAAAACTGGGGTAAACGAGATAAAGAGTATATTTAAAGGATATCAAAGAATACGACCGGCGCCACTTTGATAGATTAATTAGATATCCATTTTTATTCTATTCTTTTCCGGGCTATGACCTTCTTACGTGGAAGCCCACGCCGTAAATCTAGTTTCTATGTAGAAAATGACAGTGGTAATCGATGTCAGATTGATAAATGATGCATTTCTTAAGGATACGAGCAAGATTCTTTATCACAGGACATGACTTTGTCCTACAGCCTTACTCATTGCCAGAGTTCATCCGGAATCATTTTTACATTTATGGATGTCTAGACTGGGCTTGATTGGTTGTGTTTGTTGGAGATTTGTTGGATAGATAACGTTACTAACTACTTTACTATTTATAGTTGGAATTCTTTCACTTTTTAGGCTGAAGCTTATTAGATTACACTATTGCTTATTGGGGGTAATGAAAGGTTGGAGTTAAACATTTTCTCACGGAACTCATGAATACTGAGAGGTAGGATACTATGGATCTCTCGTGTAATGCCATGAATAAATGTCCAGGTATTAATTGGTACTTATTCATGTTAAAGTGGAACCGCGGTGGTGTTGTGGCTAACATGTTTGCCTGCCGGTGCCGGCGTCATGGGTTCAAATTCGCACCAAGTCGCATTTGTAAAGCTGGCCCAACCTAACTGGGTATCAGTAAATGTCCTTGACCGGCGTGTAATTGACCACATTATGCAATGCGCGCTTATTGGTCGATATGGTTAGCACCTTATATCTAATGCTTCTCGGGGCGTGTAAATGGGTTCTTAATTTACTTTAGTTTACTATTCAGTTCAGTGTTGTTCTAAATGGCTTTGAATACTGGCCAATGGGCAATGAAATGGTAACGAAACTTTAGGCATTGTAAATGCATAACGGAAGCATGATTGAAGAATGCCTGATGAAGGGCAAGTGCATGATTGATAAAGAATTTATGAAGAAATGATGGCAAACTGATCAAGGATTGATAACGAACTGGTGGACTGATTAATGATTAATAAAGGATTGATGAAAAAGTCACTGTTAGCACTAAGGCAGAGGTTATATTTTTTCACGCTGTTTATTTCAGATGCTCCAGAATACAAGTCATTCAAGCCAGGTAAGTTTGAACTCATTGTTTTTTACTGAGCATTAATTTTTTTGTTCTTTCGTCCGCTCGATTTGATTTCTAGCGTAGTCCGTACACGTGTTACTACTTCTAATACACTGGACTGATTGTTACGTGTGTATTACCTTTCCTTTTTACCAGTGCACCTAGCCATCAGGCCAACCCACTCCTACTTCTGAAGTCCATGTAATTTTCGTAACTAAGTCAAGGACAAGAAGTCAACATGTTAGTCCAACTGACCGGTGTATGGTGTTGAAACCGCTACCTCGGCATTAGAACACCGGAAGTTTAAGTGCGCCTGCTCTTATCCATTCGGTCATGCTGACCGATATGGAAATAATCCAATGTTTCTGCCAGGATGACAGACTGCGGGATACTCGACAGGAGACATGGAAATAATCGAATATTTCTACCAGGATGACAGACTGCGGGATACTCGACAGGAGACATGGAAATAATCGAATATTTCTACCAGGATGACAGACTGCGGGATACTCGACAGGAGACATGGAAATAATCGAATGTTTCTGCCAGGATGACAGACTGCGGGATACTCGACATGAAACATGGAAATAATCGAATATTTCTGCCAGGATGACAGACTGCGGGATACTCGACAGGAGACATGGAAATAATCGAATATTTCTGCCAGAATGACAGACTGCGGGATACTTGACAGGAGACTGCACAGTACTACCTGTGAGATGTTCCGATACTCCATACTAGACTGTTCTATTTAGTTAGCTGAATATCCGTTACATGACGTCGCAGTCAACATCAGCATTGTTTATTGTTGTGATTTCCTTGCAAGTTTACGATCAGTAGTTTGCCGTAGCTTTCTGAACGACCGGCACCCATACCATTTCATTAAAAAAAAAAATAACGCGAGGCGGTCTGCTGCCAAATCGTCCGCAACATGTGTTACAAACACGGGTATGGGGGATTACGAACTGCGTCTGTAACGCTTTCGCCACGGAGTCGACAGAATGTTCTATACTTTGCAAAGAACTAATAAATATTAATATCTCTTTATTATACTGTCTACGTAGAGCAAACGTCGCTGGGGATGTGAATACCATGTGACATAAGCCTGGGTCACTGACATTGAGTTGAGTGACCGGGCAGGAGGAAGAATGGAGATGAGAGAGGGAGACAGTAAAT
This sequence comes from Cepaea hortensis, assembly GCA_963921405.1. NCBI lineage: Eukaryota > Metazoa > Mollusca > Gastropoda > Stylommatophora > Helicidae > Cepaea > Cepaea hortensis. Next base: position 125,811,294 of record OY992878.1, read on the forward strand.
TGACTGACCTGGCTACGAGGAAAACAATCAACCCTCAGAAATAATGGGGCGGATATGAGTGGAAATCCCCAGGGGGGGATGGGTCGAAAGACAGTGGTGTGTTGTGTGAAGTGAGGAGACAAAAAAGTCAGTGAGAGAAGAGACCGACTGCGGGTCAGGTCGTTTAAGAGAGAGCTCCGTGTTGTGTTGTTCTTCGAGTGGTGAAGACAGGCCTGAACCCAGAGTGGGTTCTGTATTGAGTGTGGGCCTAAACCCAGAGTGGGTTCTATAGTTGAGCAGTGGCTCCAACCCAATGTGTGGGTTGTATTGTGGGAGACCCAGCCGTGGATAGTAGCTGGATTACCTGTCTTGTGGATTGAGATTAGAAGCCAGCCGTGAGAAGGCATTGATGTGTGCTGGTTAAATTGTGAGGAGGATATTTATATTCGATGGATTACGTTATGTTTCTGGATGTATAAACCTGTTCCGTTGTCCGTCTTATTTTTGTAATAAAGGATTATGTGCGCCAACGGAATCTTGTTTAATGCCTGGTGAATATGCACTGCGGGGGTGAGTTATATTGCAAGACAGATATCTCCATTGACACACCATGAGTATCGTTACCTAGACAACGACCATCACACAATAATATCATGAACAGTATCATCGTAAGAACTTTGTGATATTATGATCAAGAGAAACGTGTGACATCTGGAGGCTACGTCCGATCAAGACCATCTGGGGACTGTCCTGGCAAGAACGACGGGGATATATTGAGAAACCCATTGCATTATAGACATTTGTGACAATCTGGGCGCTCGTCACTTAGTAAGGAGTATCTGTGGGCTCTTCGCTGAAGGAGAGGAGTTATTATCTGTGACTTCGTTCCATCAATTTATACAGTACTGCGTCAAGAGAGTAACAGCAATTCTGTTGTGTGTGTAAGACGCCACATCGAAGAAAAAACTGTCAGCGCGCGGGGAGGGTACGCGGCGGAAATCACAAGCTAGCAGACAGTTCAAGTGAAGTCCACTACAGGTGATTTGGACCCAACCATATCGCTAAAGCGAATGGGGGTGCAGCGGCAGCACAAAAGTCGGTGATAAAGACACGCCATACAGACTAACCGGGAGAGTCCATTACGGTGACAGGTAAATTTGATACCAGGCAGGAGGGCTGAAATTAAAGACGAGGGTTGAATCCAGAGTGGCGAGGGCAGCGTGTGTGTGTGTAGGACGTCGCTGTCGGTGATAATGACAGGATTGGGAACCAAAGATAATTGACAGGTGTGTGTGCTGGAGGCAAGCGCACTGTGTTGTTGCAAGTTGACTGGTCAAGATTAGTCGACGCAGTAAATAGGACTGGTGGGTACACCAGCGTCCAGGTACTGGGGAAGTACATGTTTGAAAAACAGAGAAAAATTGGCAGTCGCTGATTTGACGGACAGTTGACTGAAGGGGATAGTAACAGTACCCCTACCGCAGCCGGGTGGGGCTGTCAAGTGTGAAAACTGTGTTACGGAGGAATTTTTCACGGAGAGTGATAAAGAGAAATTGAGGTATCCGGCAAGTTCAAGGCCGTGGACAGTGGAAAGTTACTGAGATGTTCCATAGTGGAACTGGATAAACAAGCTGTTTTTGTGTGAAACTAGACTTTATGTTCGGCTTTGTTAAAAGCCCTTTGTGTTCATTACCTTATAATCAGCAAACATTTTGTCAACGATTGATGACGTGGCATCTCCGCGAACATAGTTACATACAGTTGCCAAAAAGAACTGACTGTACAGAGTGAAAGCGTTGAACATTTATTGCCATTATGTTGGTCTTTTCTTTTGGTGAATCCATAACATTAATGATACAGCGGAGCGCCATCTCCGCAACGAGAGTAACAACAAATCGAAAGAACACTTTGGATTATTACCACGTACAGAGAAAGTACAATAACGTTACGGATATCACTATCATCTTCAACTTTTGTCGACAGTTGGAACTTTTGATCACCACGTGAATTCAATAACCACTCAACAAAACAAGAAGTCGGTTTGAAATCTAGCGTCGTAGACATTGAATAAAAAGAACTTTTGGCGACGGATTAGTGGGCACATATTTATCGGCCAACGATGGGGACATTCTGTTTGCTGCTCATTGTCTTATAAATATTGTTTTCGGTTGTTAAGCTGTTACTTGTATGTGGTCCAGTGTTTGTCAAGAGTAGGGGATTTGTTGGGGTGTTTCTCGAGAGTCGGGATACAGCACAATAATTTATTTGTCTTTCTGGTGCTTACGATATTTTTGTAAGAAAAACGTTAATGAGTTGACGTATCGTGCAGGGGCATTGAAATAGTCTTAACCAATATCTAGAGCCGAGTTGTCTGACGTCAGATCTGTGTATATTTTCAGTATATATTCTTTTTCTTTCTCTCTTTCTTTTCGTTATATTTACATATAATATTTGTTGTGTTCGGATATATGTTTTTATTGTGATCTTTCGTCATTTCTGCTGTCTAGTGGTCTTGGTCAATTTATATTTTTATTTTACGCGCACTGTGGGTGTCCCTACACAAGCTTGTGGTTGTTACTGTGGTTTATTTCTGTGTGATCATCGTCTCCGTGTACTCAGCTTGTGAGTCTAACGTTTTTATAGACAACATTTAGTGTTATCATTCATTCGTTTTGTATATGTATTTATATGTATGTTTAACAATATTTCCAGAAATGTTATACAACTTTTGGTCATAGATATATAGATATAAGGGAGTATAGGTGATACTTCCCCCCTCACTACCTAGTACTTATAGAGTGACTGGGTGAGTACAGAGTGATATTGTAGCACTACGGATTTACGTACACAGGGAGTGCGGGTGTACTTAGGCAAGTGACACAAAGACTAACAGCAGAGTCTGTACATTTATAGTTGGCTGATTCACAGCAACGTGTCCACAAGTACAAGATGCCTACTTTAATGGATTATATTGAAGCAGGTGAAAGAATAGGCATGAAAGGTAAAGAGTTACAGGAGTATGCCGAAGCAAAAGAACAACAACAGACGGAAAGAGAGGAGAGGCATAATGAACGCGAGGCAAAGCGTCTACAGGAAGAAAAGTTAGCTGAGAAAGAGACACAAGTAAAACTAGCTGAAATGGAAAACAAGCGTCTACAGGAAGAGAAAGAGACACAAGTAAAACTAGCTGAAATAGAAAACAAGCGTCTACAGGAAGAGAGAGAGACACAAATGGAACTTGAAAAGTTAAAACACACAAATGCGGTGGAAATTGAGAAAGAGAAGATTAAGATGGAAGCTGAAATTGCTCTCAGAAAACTAGAACTATCTTCAAAGGGTCAAAGTGAGGAAAGCGGAAAACCTTCGCAGTCGTCACAGAGATTAAAACTGCCATACTTTACGGACCGAGACAACCTTGAATCTTATTTGGACAGATTTCAAGCAAGTGCGAAAGTGTTAGGCATCCCCGAAGAACAGTATGCTATTAGACTAGGGGAGCTGCTTACGGGCAAGGCACTAGACACCATGTTCAATTTACCTGTAGAAGAAAGGAACAACTACACTATCTTACGTCAACGTTTTCTGACTAAGTTCCAACTCACTGAACATGGATATAGAACAAAGTTTAGACAGTTAGGGCCAGAGACAAATCAAGATTTCACAGATTTTGTTAACACAGTAAAGAATACATTTAACAAATGGATGGAGCTTGCAGAAGTAGGGAAAGATTTTAATAAATTAGTAGATCTAATGTTAAGAGACAAGGTAGTATCTGCATGCAATTCTAATTTAGTGGCGTTCTTTGAGGAACGGAAGCCAAAGGACATAGACACAATGTCTCAGTTAGGGCAAAACTACATGACTGCACATCCTAACGTATCTATTGGGAAACTAATGAGTGAGGAAATAGTCTGTGCAGCGTACACTAAACAGGACCAGAATCCAGTCATCAGACCAAGGGCGAAAAGTGTGGATTCAGCACATAAAGGTGAGCAGCAAGAACTTCAAGATAATGGTTTCCGAGGAAACAATGTTGGTAGAGTAGGGCGGTACCCATATAGAAGAGGGAATTTTCAGAGACGTCCGAATTATGCCGGATGTTGGAATTGTGGGAGCTGGAGACACAAGGCAGCACAGTGTGATGCACAACCAGCTAGTGAGCCAACAAGTAACGCAAGGAAGGAGGTCACTTGTTTCAAATGTGGTAGGAAGGGGCATATCAGCCATCAATGTAGGATGAGAGAAACAGAGCACTCAAATGCAGCACAAGTAATTGAGACGCTGAACAATGAAGATTGTAGTGGATGCAAACCTCTTTTTGAAAAAGATGGTCAGCCAGTCTTAATATGTGGTCACACAGTTAAAGCAGGATCAGCAGTGCATGAAGGAGGAAGTTTGAAGCTGCATCAGGGATTTGTTAATGATAGACCAGCGTTAACAATTAGGGATTCCGGATGTACGTCTATCGGAGTGAGGAGAAGTTTAATAGATCCCTCGGATTATACAGGGAAAAATATTAGATGCATAACATTCAACGGCACAGTAGAGTTCTACCCAGTAGCCATAATAACAGTAAAAACACCATATATCACTGGAAGAGTGACAGCGTGTGTTTTGGACTCACCAGTGGCTGATTTGATCATAGGAAATGTTATAGGAGTTAAAGAGTGTACAGAAGAGGAAGTAGTTTATTGGGACCGAAAATATAGTGTAAGCAGTAATGAGGTAGTTACCACAAGAGAACCTAACTTAGAGAGTATAGCTGAGGTAGAAGAGGCACTGGAAGTAGACACAGGAACTCAGGACAAGGATAGTACAGCTGAGCAGATGAGAATGGATCCCAAATATTGTGCTAGTGAATCCCAGAGACAAGATACTACTCTGAACAAATGTTCCCAAGGGTGTAGGAGAGTAGAAAATAGGCAGTCAAAGAATGGTAGATGGTGCTTCGAGAGGAAGAACAATGTTCTCACTCGCCGCTTGTCAGATAGTGGAACTGCACGTGGGCAAGGAGCAGTACCTTTAGTACATAGAGACCGATATACTAGAACAGCTCAGGATAGTGCATGTGCAGGGCACATAGGCATAAGGCGTATGCATCAGAAAGCAAGGTGCCAGATATATGGGCCAAGATTGAATAATGAGTTCAGACTAAACAGAGACTCAAGTGTAACGGTGCAATATGCAGATAGGAAAGCTGAGTCAGGTCAAAGGAGTGTTCGCGACATTACTGACCCAGGGCTAGTGATAGCAAACAGATGTTGTAATTGTAGAGGTACCATGAGTCATGGGTACATGAAAGGTAGACACAGCATCGACAGGAATCAGAGGAGGGTTAATGCAAGAACAGAACCACCTGATATAGGGTCGGTACACAAATAGTATTGTGTGGTCGTAAGAGACCTGTGGGTCCATGAGTATAATGCTTTCCTATGATGTATTATTATTATGTGATGTATTAGTTCATGCATTGGTACACAAGATAGAAAGTTGTTTGTATTTATGTGTGGGGAATATGGGAGTGTACTATGAGCATTTGGTGTATTATTTAGGGTGGTAGCTAGAGTAAGGTGCAGCCATACTTAGGGCTACCCAGGCTATATGTCTGGGTCACATGTTTAGTAAGTTTTAGTCTCCCAATATTTGAAAACGAAGTTTTCTTTTAAGAGGGGGGTAATGACATAAGCCTGGGTCACTGACATTGAGTTGAGTGACCGGGCAGGAGGAAGAATGGAGATGAGAGAGGGAGACAGTAAATTGACTGACCTGGCTACGAGGAAAACAATCAACCCTCAGAAATAATGGGGCGGATATGAGTGGAAATCCCCAGGGGGGGATGGGTCGAAAGACAGTGGTGTGTTGTGTGAAGTGAGGAGACAAAAAAGTCAGTGAGAGAAGAGACCGACTGCGGGTCAGGTCGTTTAAGAGAGAGCTCCGTGTTGTGTTGTTCTTCGAGTGGTGAAGACAGGCCTGAACCCAGAGTGGGTTCTGTATTGAGTGTGGGCCTAAACCCAGAGTGGGTTCTATAGTTGAGCAGTGGCTCCAACCCAATGTGTGGGTTGTATTGTGGGAGACCCAGCCGTGGATAGTAGCTGGATTACCTGTCTTGTGGATTGAGATTAGAAGCCAGCCGTGAGAAGGCATTGATGTGTGCTGGTTAAATTGTGAGGAGGATATTTATATTCGATGGATTACGTTATGTTTCTGGATGTATAAACCTGTTCCGTTGTCCGTCTTATTTTTGTAATAAAGGATTATGTGCGCCAACGGAATCTTGTTTAATGCCTGGTGAATATGCACTGCGGGGGTGAGTTATATTGCAAGACAGATATCTCCATTGACACACCATGAGTATCGTTACCTAGACAACGACCATCACACAATAATATCATGAACAGTATCATCGTAAGAACTTTGTGATATTATGATCAAGAGAAACGTGTGACACCATGCAACTTTTATCACCAGAAGCGGTACCTTCTTTCTACGAATGTTTCTACTCCTTTATCTTCTTTACAATCACTGGGGCACTAAGAGGCCATAACTTCCACATGTCTTTTTCTTGTGCTTTTGAACCCTGCATGCCAGCTTCGAGATATATGCTCACTGCTGGTAGAAATCACCACACTAATTCGCTGCTATGTGTACCCCGACAGCTATGATATCCTCTGAAAGATAAACGTCATGCACCCGGTAATTCATTATCCGATTCCTTCTCACGGCACCATTCGACTTAGATGTAGAAAACCAGCTTCTCTTTCCTTGTCGTTTAGCCCTATCTGCACTATGTGACCACGGTCCACTATACCACAATGCTACCTTACCTCATATTGCCGTCTTAGCACCCTGTTCATAGCTAAAAGAGCTTCACTCCTGCACACATGTGCAGCAATGTGTGCGCTGATATGTTTCTTTGCCATGGTGAAAGACAGCTACGGATGTCCTCTCACTGCCGTTCTTTATCTCTTTTCCCATTAATCTTTACACTTGTTACAACACGGTCCACTTGTTCCCTTCGTATAATGTGGCCTAAAATGTTTGTGTCTTTGCCATTTTCAAAACATTTACATTAATCATTTTGAATGCCCAAAGTATTTTCAGCATTCTTCTTTAACACCATATTTCTCTGGATTCAGGGAATATTCTTGCTTGTTTGCTAGTTGTCCAGGATTCACAGCCAAATGTTAGAGCTGATTCTTGTGTAACACGCAATAATGCTTCTCTTACAAACTGCAGAGAGTGTTGTGTACTCTGCCTGAAGAAATGCAAATGTCCACACTTCTGCCAAACGAAATTTGCAGAACTGCCCCTACTTTTACTGTCAGATGAAATAGTCGTAGTATCTGCCAGAGCAGTTTAATGGCTAATCATACACTACTTCAAATAACTAGAAATTAACATGGTTTCATATTTGAACATACACAAAGCTACGAGCTAACAATGTTTGTTAACATGCATTCTATAATAAAGCTCCTTATTATTTACCTCTGTTGCCGGTCAGTTTTAAAATCAGTGCTTGGGATTTATCCAATAATAAGCAATAACACGGCAAGTGTGTTAATACGTTAAAATACTATTTATTTCTATTGAAGTAGTTTTTTTTTTTTTAAATGTCCATCTCTTTCCATTCGATTTTCACCTGTAAAATCAGATGTTACAAGCTTGGATTACACTACGTATCGTCATATTGTATTTCTCATGTTCTGTCTGTCTGTTTGTCTGTCTGTTTGTCTGTCTGTTTGTCTGTCTGTCTGTCTGTCTGTCTGTCTGTCTCTATATATACTCAACTTCCTAATTACCAACCTGTCTAACCACCCACCTATCAATCTGTCTGTCTGTCTATCTGTTTGTCTGTCTGTTTGTATGTCTGTCTAACTACCTACCTATCTATCCACCTATATGTATGTATGTATGTCTGGTTGTTTTTCTGTCTACATACTTTTCTCTGTAGCTTCTAGCAATCGATATACCCCTATAAGTTCCTTCTGTCTATCACCTCGCAATCTGTCTCCATGCCCAACTGTCTTTCTATTTGTCTGTCTGTTAGTTCATCCCCTTTTCTGATTTTCTATATGCTTGTCCGTGTGTTTTAATTCTATTTTTTCTCTCTATATCTCAATTAGTTTTCATGTCTTCTCTCTGGCTGTGCGATCGACCATAAAGATCAGAATCTGTAAAGGGCTAATTGTTTTGCGGTGTTTATACCAATTCTGAGATTCGGTGCATTGATTTCTGGTAAAATATGTCTCAGGCAGGTTAGATGAGAGAAGATATTGATCACCTGAGACAAGGAATGTAGTAAATCTCTGTGCTTTCGAAAAGTGAGTCAGAAAATTTCCCGACTTTCCAAAGAACTCGAAATATTATAGTGTGTTATACATCCTCTTCTTATTTTGCCTCCTATCTCCCATTAGGGCACTGGTCATAAACCAACTCACTCCAAGCGGCCTTCCCCCCCCCCCCCCCCCCCATCTTTAGCTATCCCATGCAGCCCTGCCCATGTTCTTCCTATTTTGTTCATTTATTTCCGTGTCTCTTCCCCGTGAGTTGTTAGGCCTTCTTCTGTTTATTTTATCCTGTGGATTCCAGACTAAGGATCTTCTAGTTATACTATTCTCGTGTTTTCTCAATGAATGGCCAATGCTACGCCAGTCTTTTCTTCAATCCTTGGTACATTGGTATTTGTCTAGTTCTCTCCATGAGCTGCACATTGGGTTTTTCTTTTTTCCATACTAATTTATTCCTTCTATTTTACGCAGACGCCAATTATTGACTCACCCCTTTATTCCCTACCCATTCTATAACAGGCAATTACATCACTAATATACACACAATCTCTTGCAAGCAAAAGATGTTTATTCGTTTCATGTCTTTACATCTCCTCAGAAATCAGCATCCATGGTTCTATCTTTGTGGAGAGAGGCGACACCCTGCGGCTGGTGTGTAACGCAACCGGCAGCGAATATGCGCCAGACTCAATTGACTGGTTTAAAGATGGAGACAAGATCAAGAACAAGTAAGTTGTCTGGGTGCCTCTATCTTAGTAAACTGTTTGTAGCAGATTCATATTACCTGAAAAACACTGCAACGTATTTTATCAGTTGGTACGATCTGTGGAATGGCGAATAAGAAAAACGCCAACGTATTGGTAAGATTAATGCGACAACGAAAAGAAATATTGCGACGTGTTTTAACAGATGGTGATATGTATGGAAAGAAAAAGAAGAGAAACGCTGTATCAGCTGGTAACAATAATGGAAACATGAAAGGTAAAACTACAACACGTTTTAATAGCTGGTAAGAATCGGTACAATTATCTCGGAACAGTCATAACATCTGAAGAGATTAGAACAAGAATCGCCATGGCGAAAGTAGCCATTAGCAAGATGAAAAATATTCTGACCAATAAAAAGATGTCAATTGAAACGAGAAAAAGAGTGTTGAGGGGATACATAGAGCCTATTCTTTTGTATGGATGTAAAACTTGGACAATGTGCAGTCAAGCTGAAAATCATCTGATGGCTGCAGAAATGTGGTTTCTGAAAAATATGCAAAGAATACCATGGAAAAACAGAAAAACCAATGACCAAGTACTACAGGAGACAAATGACAATCGTAAATTGATTAGAGACATTAGACGTAGACAGTCAAAATTTTTTGGACATGTTATGAGAACAAATGGATTGGAGAACTTAGTGACAACTGACAAGATCGAAGGGAACAGACCAAGAGGAAGACCGAGAGGAAAATACCTGGATTTCTTGGCCACATGGCATGGACGAGACAGGAACACTGATCCTTCCACGACGCTGGTGATCGAGTAAAATGGCGAGTCATGACCGCCCACGCTTTCCGGCATGGCACATGATTGATTGAAGAATCAAAACAAAGAAGAGAAACCCTGTAACATTATTGTAACACCTGGTAGGCATCAAAATAAAGAAGAGAAACACTGAAATATGTATCAGCTGGTAAGAATCAAATCAAAGAAGATAAACACTGCAACAAGTAACAGCTGTTAAGAATCCAAACAAAGAAGAGAAACACTGCAACATGTAAAAGCTTGTAAGAATCGAAACAAAGAAGAGAAACACTGCAACATGTAACAGCTTGTAAGAATCGAAACAAAGAATAGAAACACTGCAACATGTAACAGCTTGTACTAATCGAAACAAAGAAGATAAATACTTCAATATATTGTAACAACTGGTAAGAATCCAAACAAAGAATAGAAACACTGCAACACATAGATCGTCTGCAGTTCAGAAAACAATTGCAAACTAATGAATGTAAAATTGCCCAATAAATGACAAACATCAAGGAAACGCTGGCGTTGATTGCAACATCCTGTAAAGGACATGCAAAAAACTTTTGGGAGCCGCGATAGCGTAATGGCTAGATGTTCACTCGCCGTCATACTGGTCATGGGCTACATCCGCATCGGGGAGGATCCCCATTTTTGTTTAATTGACCGGAGCTCCCAGATCGACCCAGCCTAAAATGAGTACTAGGAAATGTCTTTGGAAATAAAGACGACCGGCAAGTCACTGGCCGCACCGTTCACAGAGCCGTTCGGTGTGCACAAACATAGGTCTAGCTCAGTAGGCCCAATGCGCTTAAGGTGTGTAAACGAATCCTTTACTACTTGACTGATGTGATACATTTTGGTGGAGATCGAGAGATGTGGAGAATCAAGAGCTCCAGGCAGTTAGACTACCCACATGATTATCACTGAGCGAGATCTATGGGACAACTGTTTCAAGCAACGCCCAAGCAATAAGCATTATTTTATGTTCATGTTTGATAAAACAATAGCAGTTTAGAACTGAAACAAATGGACACATCAGCAAATCTCCATTATGATCAGTCTGCCATTAGTTTTCCATCGCCGTTCTAAGTATTCGCTATCCATTAACTGCATAATAATATTTACATATACAGGATGAAAGATCTTGTTTGGTTAAGTACGGGCCGCAAAACAAACAACGCGGATGCGAGATCGTTTGCATTACTGTAAAGGGAATCGCACTGTTAAATCAATCATTTGGTTAACATTGATGGTGTTAACTATCTCATTGAGCTGCACCAATCCTGCTCGCACATAAAACACATTATATCACTTGATGGCAATGATAATGAATGGGCGTACTGATAAATCGATGTGCGGGGTTCAACGGAGGTAATGGTAAAGCCAGGTTGATGAGGGAATAAATACCTGGTCAATGTCAAGAGTTATTGGTTGGTTGGTTAACTAAAGAGGAACGACGCCAGTGCACACGGAATATATTCATATGTGTTCAGTCTCTCTCGACAAATGTTGCAGTGAATGGATGTTGATTCCCCCCCCCCCCCCCCCTTCCAAGTGCACCGATGAAAGCAGATGTGTGATTTATGTCTGTGGTCGCGCCTGTCGTTACTGCAAGTGATTTTTTTTTTTGCATATCCTTTACAGGACATCGCTGTCAACACCAGCATCTTTCAGCTGTATGTTGATTTCTTGGCAAGATTACGCTCGGTAGTTTTCCATTGCTTTCTGAGCGGCCGGCTCACATACCCCGTAAGTTACCGATGCGATTCGAACCACTGCTGATTCTCACCGTCATCACGTTACTGACGAGAGTATACGAGATTACGGAGAAAAGTCATAACCTCTAAGCCACGAAGCCGGCTGCAAGTGATTGCAAATGGCAAATGTGGTGTCCGCCTGTGATCAGACGTCCCACTGCCATAAGTGATGGCACATTTAAAAAGTGGCCTTCTTCTTTAATCATGTCTGCATCTGCCACAAGTAATGGCAAATGATAAAATTGGCCTTAATGTGCTATCATATCTGCATCTGCCACAAGTAATGGCAAATGATAAAATTGGCCTTAATGTGCTATCATATCTGCAACTGCCACAAGTAATGGCAAATGATAACATTTGCCTTCATATGTGATCACGCCTGCAACTGCCACAAGTAATAGCAAATGATAAAAGTGGCTTTCGTCTATTTTTTTATTTTTTTAACAAGCCCCGCACTGGTGATTTTTCATAGTGACTTTTTATCCTAGATGTGTAACTGCTGCGACGCCTTCTAGGACTTAAAGAGTTGAAATGTGTAAACGTAATCTTATCACTAATGACTGTCATAAACTGTCATTTACTGCCAATATAGTACCTTGCGGTGTATGGCAGGGGGGTCTTTGAGCCTGAGGAATTAAGGCCGCCTGGCTAGTGCAGTCGCCGCGAACTGTGCAGGTTAGGATTTTCCTTTTGCCCCCGACAGAAAAAAAATCCCACACCTTACCGAGGGATCGAACCCGGGTCTCCCGAATGGGAGTCCGGCGTTCTAGCCACTCGGCCAGCCGCTCCTCCCACTAATGACGAAAAGGGAGAATTAAAGCTTATGTTATATAAAAGATGTTAGTATACTGTAGATCAGGAAGAAGACAATTATTGAGATTATTCTAGAACATCACCATGTGTTATGGTCAGAAGCCCTTTTCTCCCATGTTGCTATGTCTATCTTCAACACTATAGAGGGATTGAAATGAAAGGGTTAATTTCATTGCACTGAATTGTACCCCATATGGCTCGGTCATTTTCCACAGAGCAGCTTGCCAAAATTTTGCGTCGCACATATCACGAATTCAGTAGATCCCCAACATTTGTAGTTCATTGACAGTTACCACTAAGCGCAACGGAATGGTGGGAGTTGAAAATTTCTCTATCGCGAGCTGCACATTAAACCCAAGTACCTTTCAGTTGGAGTTTGAATGGTTTACCATAGATAGAATTTGTCTTTTCCTTGGCCTTCTTAGCTTAGCTTTACAGCCAAAATGTCTTTGATTGCAGGCGTAAAGCTGTAGTTGATTCCGCTTAACTCTCACAAGATGTCCGTGCCACATGATTATTTCATTTTTGAAGTGTTTATCTGAAACGTATAATATATTCTGATTCCACAGTGAGAGAATTACATTAACTAGTGACGTGTCGCTCTCCGAGAGGACAATCATCAGCATCTTAGCCATTCGCAGATGTCACATGGGTGATGCTGGGACGTACGTGTGCAGGACATCTGACCTCCAGGTCACCAGTGTCAAGGTCAACATACTTAACAGTAAGCGTTCTTTACATTAAGGATATTAAATGCTTAATTACGTCAGTTAGACACATTTATCATCCGCGCATGCGAAGTGTAGAGGGCGAGTTAGCTATGTTGATAGGAAGATCGGCTAATAATTTCATGAACGCGGTCGAACGAGGGTTCGACGCCTGCATTCGTCGTCTCCCTAAGTGAGAGGAGAACTGGCCACTGGTTCCTCCTTACATCCAGGTCTATCACATCACAAACCCATAGCACCTCTGAAGTCAAAGTGGGTTCGCCTGATGGCGATGACAGTTAATATGGAAAGCTAATCCACACGCGAAATTCCGTCCAGTGCGTGGTCTCTTCTTTTGATTGGGAGTGATATAAACGAAAAGGGTAAACTGGAAAAACTGTGGAAGTGTACACTGCGGAAAAATGTCTTAATGTTGGTTAACTTTACAAAATTACAATATAAATAACAGAGAACGTTGTGGCGACAAGCCCTCATCGGCAAATAACAAAAGAGTTAAAGGCACAATGGCACAAGGAAAACATAAAGGAGACTAAAGAAACTGCATTAAGATATGGAATCAAGTGAACGGATGAGATAAGCATCGTTCTTTGGTAATAACATGAGAAGAAAGACATTTGAAAACAACATGACATTGGAAACAGTGGGAGAAGAGGCACGGGCAGACAAAGAGAAAAGATGCTGGATGGACTGAGATTTTGGCATGGAGGAAAATAATCTGTAGAGTTGATCCATAATACCAAGAACCGATATTTCTGTAGAGACGTGAATGCTAATGCCAGCTGGCAGGATACACAATAACGATGTGTCATAAAAATACGCCAGTAGAATTACATCAAATATACGGAGGTCCGCATGGCCGAATGCATACTTGCGCTCGATCGTAAACTTCCTGTGTGCTGATGGTGTGGTTGCGGGTTAAACCCCTGCTCCAGTCAGTTGGTCTAAAGTGTTGACTTCTCTGCCTTGAATTGATTGGAGACGTCAATTACAGAACCTCACACGTTGAAGTGGGTTCGTCTGATGGAGAAAAGCACTGGTAATAGGGAAAGCTAACCCACACGCAAAATTTACTCCAGTGGATTAGACGTAGCAACACTATATACACTATGCTTGAGTTTAAAGCGGGCTAACGACAAAAAAAAAGCATGCGGTACTAAGCTAAAGGTGCCAAATATAAATTCGAAGGCTTACCGTCGTCACGTTACTTACGAGAGTATACGAGATTACGGAGAAAAGTCGCTAACCTCTAGGCCAGGAAGCCGGCACAAATTATCAAGCCGAATGAAATATGTGATACTTAAGCAGTGGTTCGAATCGCGTCGGTAGCTTACGGGGTATGTGAGCCGGCCGCTCAGAAAGCAATGGCAAACAACTGGGCGTAATCTTGCCAAGAAATCAACAATCAGCTGGAAGATGCTGATGTTGACAGCAATGTCCTGTAAAGGATATGCAAACATTTGCTAATTTGTATGTCACAGGTTCCATGATATTATGCCTTATTGTAGTAAGTTATCCTCATTTCTGTTTCTTTGTGTGTGTTGTTGTGGTTTTCTTCATAAGCATCGTTTGTTGATGAAGACGTCGCAGCAATGTCCCCCCCCCCCCCCTTTTTTTTTAAATTGTAATTTTGTAAAGCTAACCACCATTTGTTCGAAATCAGCTGCGAGAATTTGAAAGCAGATCGCATTGAATTGTCTTCAATGGTATAAGGCGACGCCTTTTCACAAAGCGATGGCTAACTACTGAACTAACTTGCCTAGTAAATCGCAAACAGCTAATGAATGTTAGGGTTGATTGCATTGTCCTGTAAAGGATAAGAAACTGTTACCTACAACTGGTGGCTCTTATGATGGACATGCCGTTGCTGGAAAGCGGGTTCGGAAACGGTGCTGAAGCTGACAACAATGTAGGCGTGGTTTTGGGGAGGAAATGAACACACATGTATTGTTTGGCTCTCATAGAAGTAAAGGACAGAAGCAGGGATTAAAGGACACACTAGACAACATACAATTGAAAATTATAATTACTGGCTGGGATTTGAGCTTGTCACCTTCAAATGACAACAGCACCTCACTGTAGGTACTCTGTGGTGAACAGATGTTTCAGTTAATTATTCTAAAACTGATACTAGTTAAAGTCCTTTTGGCATTAACAAATTTCCTAGTGCTACAAGAACGCTTTGTGCCTGTTGTCATTGAATGTTAGAAATGGTAAATGCAGCAAAGAAAGAGTTTGTCCACGCAACCTCGTAAACTCGTGACTTATAATAATGAGTATCTTAATTATGTAACTCCAAATCATCTGCAATAAGATTATCTTTGTCGTTACACAACAACTAGTTTGTTGATATTGTTTTTACATTTGTGTGTATTTTCAGCTGGCACAAACAACGAAAAAAGAGGTCAGTATATTATTCGCTGCGTAATTAAATGCGTAATGTGTCCAGATGTGTTCCCCCTATATAGAACAATTATTGTGAGTAATTTACAGGACACTCGCTCCGTGGCGATAGCGTTGAGGACACGATTCGTAATGCTGCTTACCCGCGTTAAAAACACAGCGGTGACCGTTTTGGCAGCAGGCCGTGTCTCGCTGGTTTTTACATTTCACAAAGCAATGGCAAACTACTCAACGCAAAACTTGCCAAGACATCAACAATGGCAGTAAAATACTGATGTAGACTGCCGCGCCTGTAAAGGATATGCAACTTTAAAAACACACACACACACACACACACACACACACACACACACACACACACACACACACGCACAAATTACAGGATATAAGAGGAATCGCCATCGGAGAGCATAACATCAATTATATAAGGTATGCAGATGATATTGTGTTGGTTGCAGAAAACGATCAGGATCTGCAGCATTTAGTAGATGCAAGTAGTGGGTTACGTGGTATTTGATTATATTTTCTGGATTGTGGTGCTGGATTGACCCCAATCCAGCTGGATTGGGGTTAGGGGTTAGGGGTTAGGGGTTAGGGTTAGGGGTTAGGGGTTAGGGTTAGGGTTAGGGGTTAGGGTTAGGGGTTAGGGTTAGGGGTTAGGGTTAGGGGTTAGGGTTTAGGGGTTAGGGTTAGGGGTTAGGGTGTTAGGGTTAGGGTTTAGGGGTTAGGTTTTTTTTTTGTCTTCTCCTAATTATAATTTCTGGATTGACCTCGCTGGATTGTCCCCAATCCAGCTCGGGACCAGGGCGGTTTGGGTAGGGTAGGTACTTAGGTCATATGTAAGGGTCGATACATCTAATAAAAGACATGTTTTCTAAGGGCAGATAACTGAGTGTGTGTATAATATTTTAACTAATTTAAAAAAAAATAAAATAAAAATAAAATAATCAGAGGCGCGCGTGGGGCAGTCGCAGGAGCGAGCACGGGCGACAGTCGCTTGGGTGCGGTTTGAACCCAGTCAGTGTCTTGTAGTAACCACATGGCCAGTCATTTCTGAGTGACCACAAGCCGGTCAGTGACGAGTGTGGGTGGTGGGGCTAGACGGTTCAAACCCTCGAGGCGCACCGGGTGTGATATGAAAATTGTAATAAGTAAAAAGGTAAATATGGCGTGTATATGAGCTGTAGTGGGTCGTAGTGTCTTATAAAACTATCATCATATAGATTACACCTCTTCAAATGAAAACCTTAAAAAAGTAAAGATGGCCTGTAGTAACGGTTGTAAGGGGGCGTGGCTTCGTGGTATTCGTTGTTAAGGGGTTGGTGAGTGGTGATGTACCTATATAACAGCTTCCGCCGAGGGACGGATTGGTTGGATAATTACGCCCGTTCCTTGGTAAGAGCCAGGGTGATCGAGTGGAGAAGTGGGTAAATATAGGCATGGAGGTATACCATCGACACATTCAACGCATAATTTCGGCGTCGGTCGTCAGAAGACCAAGGATATTTTCATTTTATGTCTATTGTAAAGGGGTCGACTGTTTGTTATAACGGGGTTACTATTATCTATAGTGGCTGGGACTTAAATACTATCATCATACCGGTTACAACACTTCAAAGGAAAACCTTAAAAAGTAAAGAGGGCCGATTATGCTGGTTTTAGTGGGTATGACTTTGTGATATTCGTTGTTAAGGGGTGGGGTGAGTGGATGAGTAACTAGATAAACGCTTCCGAACACTATCATCGGGTTCGAATCGCAGTGGGGTGGTCTAGTGGTAGAAGAAATATTGATAATATTTGGTTACTTAGTTGTGATTTCGAGCTCGGTTGTTATTAACCCGGTTATGTTTAGAAAAGTAGAGGTGGTGTGCTGGTTGCGGAGTATGTTTAGGGGGTACCCCAGACACAGTGGAAGTGACAGGTTCGAATCTCGGAACTTTGTCGTGGGTAAGATTTCCAGTCATCAAGGTGTGGGTGTCGTCGCGGCCACAAGTCCCACCGCTGATGAAAAACACAGGCAGCAGATTTCACCATTGTACCTACGAGTCACAAAATATAATCTAACTTAACATTCAGAATATGACTTCAACAAGTGTTGCCAAAAATCAATACTCATTTTCATAACGGCTAATCCAGGGGATTATCGTCATCGTAATGACCAAGTCAGGTTAATAATATTTCTTATATCTCCGCCATTGCAAATAGTTCGCGATATTAATAAATGTTCATATAAAGGTTGGAAGGGGATTAAAAGATTAACACCTATTGTCGGGCCATCCAATAAAAATCAATAACACTACCATCGATTTTTCTCATAATTGCCGATTGGAGATTATGGGCTAGGTGTATGTGTCCTTATTTAGTTAAAACAGGTGGTATGAGTAGGAGATATCACAAACAGTATCAGCATGTGCCACTCTGATCTTAAATGTCAGTAGTTCGTTATTCTTGTGACATTGAAAACGCTTGTGGCTTGAAGACAGATGGTGTACTATGTTATTGGGTGGTGTATATAGATTGACCAGTATGTGAAGTTGATAAGGTCACCCCTGCCAGCGCATCGTAGCTGTGTTGTGACTTGTCGCCTATTACATCCGGGTGTAAAAATAACCAAAAATATTTCACATCAACTCAGACATACCTCTATATAGCTGCACTGCGAACATGGCTAGAGTCTACTTTAGGAAAGTATCGTGTATCTGTGTATACGGGTTTACCACTGCTTATAGATGTGTGCAGTATTATTAGAAAGCGGCCGTTATGTCTACATTATCAAAGTATGTTGCCTTACAGAGCTGGTATAGTATCTATGTGTCTGCTACGTTGTATGTTTTGTCATGTTGCCTTGTAGTATTTGGAGGGAGTTTCATGTGGGTGTCTAGTGAACTTTTTAAAAACTATGTCTCAGAATCCACAACGCCACTGGCATTAGAGGTTTTTCAACTTGTCTGCTCATTGACCACGCTTCACAGTCATACTAAAGTACGGGTTCTATGTAGTACTTAAACACTCCTTTTATTTCTCATTACAGTTGTCAACTTTATATTAGTCAGTATGTTTTCCAATTTGCAAAAGACAACCTTCATCACAGCGATTCTTGTTCCAACGCTGTAAAGCCACCTCCTATCAGCCATTTTTTTCTTTCCTTTTATGCTCACGGCTACCGTTTCCCCATTTCAAGCTCCATGTCTCTACTCGTATGCATTAGTGTGGTAGAAGTAAACCGATAACTCACAAGATAGACGTATATTATCACACTGTATATGAACAGGTGGGAAACGGCTACATCCGGGCAAAGAGGGCGTTGTATCTGTCACATGCGTATGGATACAGCCGAGACACGTGGTTAAGAGGGATACTACAGAAAAAAAAAACGGTATTATGTTGGCGATCGAACCAGGGGACCTAATTCGTGATGACCACCATGTACGGGAGTGATTCTGCCCCCTCGTCAACAGGGCGTCGGAGGTTTAAAAGGGTGTTCATTCTCTCGCTTTTCTGTGTCCGAGGCGTCCCAGGGTCACCAAGTAACAGCAAAGAACACGAAACTACTACTAACGAGGCCTCTATACACCACAATTCAGTTTCGAATATAATATACACAATTATAATCAAGTCATCACAGTATTCGACTAACCCTTTCTCATAGACATAGAGGAGAGATGTGAGCACCGAGACCAGTTGGGGAAGGTGTGCCTTTTACTTAACATCTATCGGGTCATACACCGACGAGTGTTTAGCTATATTTATCATATAATATTACCCGTGAACACAACAAGCTTCCCCGGATCAAGCTTAGGTGTCTCATATAACATGACATATCACGTACCCGCTGGCCTGACCAGCAAAGTTATCGCTTCTCAGAGCAGACATTTACACTTTCATTAATTCTTCTGCCTGGCCAAAGGGGGTCTTTGCATCTTTCCGCAGAAACCTAGTTCCAATGCTAATATATGTTTTTCAATGCGTCGGCTCATTACCACATTTCACATCCTGACAAAAGTACAGGTTCTATGTTCCACTCCAACAGTCAAATAAGAAAAAAATGTTAGCCAAATTATTAAAATGTTGGCCAAATATAGAAATATATCAACCAGACGTATAAAATATAGTAAAATTTGTTAGCCAAACTTATAAAAATCGGGGTCAAAATAAGAAATATCTCAACCAAGCGTATAAGAAATAGGAAAAAGGCTAGTCAAACTAATGAAAATGTTGGCCAAATACAGAAATATCTCGACCAACTTATAAAATGTAGGAAAAAATTGTTAGCCAAACTGACAAAACTGTTAGCCAAAATAAGAAACGCCTCGGCCAACTTATAAAATGTAGGAAAAATTGTTAGCTAAACTGACAAAACAGTTGGTCAAAATAAGAAACGTCACGACTAACATTATAAAAAGTAGAAAAAATTGTAACCAAATTAATTTAAAAAGGTGACCAAAATAGGAAATATCTCGACCAAACTTATGAAAAAAGTAGGAAAATTGTTCGTCAAATGTGACAAATATTGGGCAAGTAGGAAATCATGTTAGCCAAATAGGAAAAATATCGATCAAACTTATAGATGTCTCGGCCAAACTTATAAAATGTATGAACATTTGTTAGCCAAAGGTGAAAAAACATTGACCAAGTAATGAAATATCTCATCCGAATTTATAACAAGTAAGAAAATATGCTAGTAAAATCAAGAAATATGTCGACTGAAGTTATACAATAGGCGAAACGATGGACAAACTTATAAAGATGTCGACCGTTATAAGAAAATGTATTACCCAAATTAGGAAAAAATATTGGCCAAGTGGAGAAATATCTCGACCAAACTTACAAAAAAAAAAAGGAAAATATGTCGACTAAAGTAGGAACATTTGTTAGCCAAAGATGAAAAATATTGGTCAAGTAAAGAAATATTGCATCCAAACTTTTAAAATGTAGGAAACTTTATTAACCAAATGTGAAAAATATTGTCCAAGTAAAGACATGTTACAACTAATCTTATAAATATCTCAACCATACTTATGAAAAGGAGGAAAATGTGTTAACCTAATGGGGAAAATATTGGCCAAGTGAAGAATTATCTCATCCATTCTTATAAAACTTAGGAAAATGTGTTAACCTAATGAGAAAAATATCGCCCAATTGAAGAAAAAAGTTACACAAAACTTATAAAACTTAGGGAAATGTGTTAACCTAATGAGAAAATATCGCCCAATTGAAGAAAAAAATTACACAAAACTTATAAAACTTAGGAAAAGGTGTTAACCTAATGAGAAAAATATCGCCCAATTGAAGAAAAAAGTTACACAAAACTTATAAAACTTAGGAAAATGTGTTAACCTAATGGGAAAAATATTGACCAAGTAAAGAAAAACATACACCAAACTTCTGAAAAGTAAGAAAATTTGTTAACCAAATGGGAAAAATATTGGCCAAGTGGAGAAATATCTCAACCATACTTATGAAAAGGAGGAAAATGTGTTAACCTAATGAGAAAATATCGCCCAAGTGAAGAAAAAAGTTACACAAAACTTATAAAACTTAGGAAAATGTGTTAACCTAATGAGAAAAAGATCGCCCAAGTGAAGAAAAAAGTTACACAAAACTTATAAAACTTAGGAAAATGTGTTAACCTAATGAGAAAAATATTGACCAAGTAAAGAAAAACGTACACCAAACTTCTGAAAAGTAAGAAAATTTATTAACCAAAAGGGAAAAATATAGAATTAATGAAAGTGTAAATGTCTGCTCTGAGAAGCGATAACTTTGCTGGTCAGGCCAGCGGGTACGTGATATGTCATGTTATATGAGACACCTAAGCTTGATCCGGGGAAGCTTGTTGTGTTCACGGGTAATATTATATGATAAATATAGCTAAACACTCGTCGGTGTATGACCCGATAGATGTTAAGTAAAAGGCACACCTTCCCCAACTGGTCTCGGTGCTCACATCTCTCCTCTATGTCTATGAGAAAGGGTTAGTCGAATACTGTGATGACTTGATTATAATTGTGTATATTATATTCGAAACTGAATTGTGGTGTATAGAGGCCTCGTTAGTAGTAGTTTCGTGTTCTTTGCTGTTACTTGGTGACCCTGGGACGCCTCGGACACAGAAAAGCGAGAGAATGAACACCCTTTTAAACCTCCGACGCCCTGTTGACGAGGGGGCAGAATCACTCCCGTACATGGTGGTCATCACGAATTAGGTCCCCTGGTTCGATCGCCAACATAATACCGTTTTTTTTTTCTGTAGTATCCCTCTTAACCACGTGTCTCGGCTGTATCCATACGCATGTGACAGATACAACGCCCTCTTTGCCCGGATGTAGCCGTTTCCCACCTGTTCATATACAGTGTGATAATATACGTCTATCTTGTGAGTTATCGGTTTACTTCTACCACACTAATGCATACGAGTAGAGACATGGAGCTTGAAATGGGGAAACGGTAGCCGTGAGCATAAAAGGAAAGAAAAAAATGGCTGATAGGAGGTGGCTTTACAGCGTTGGAACAAGAATCGCTGTGATGAAGGTTGTCTTTTGCAAATTGGAAAACATACTGACTAATATAAAGTTGACAACTGTAATGAGAAATAAAAGGAGTGTTTAAGTACTACATAGAACCCGTACTTTAGTATGACTGTGAAGCGTGGTCAATGAGCAGACAAGTTGAAAAACCTCTAATGCCAGTGGCGTTGTGGATTCTGAGACATAGTTTTTAAAAAGTTCACTAGACACCCACATGAAACTCCCTCCAAATACTACAAGGCAACATGACAAAACATACAACGTAGCAGACACATAGATACTATACCAGCTCTGTAAGGCAACATACTTTGATAATGTAGACATAACGGCCGCTTTCTAATAATACTGCACACATCTATAAGCAGTGGTAAACCCGTATACACAGATACACGATACTTTCCTAAAGTAGACTCTAGCCATGTTCGCAGTGCAGCTATATAGAGGTATGTCTGAGTTGATGTGAAATATTTTTGGTTATTTTTACACCCGGATGTAATAGGCGACAAGTCACAACACAGCTACGATGCGCTGGCAGGGGTGACCTTATCAACTTCACATACTGGTCAATCTATATACACCACCCAATAACATAGTACACCATCTGTCTTCAAGCCACAAGCGTTTTCAATGTCACAAGAATAACGAACTACTGACATTTAAGATCAGAGTGGCACATGCTGATACTGTTTGTGATATCTCCTACTCATACCACCTGTTTTAACTAAATAAGGACACATACACCTAGCCCATAATCTCCAATCGGCAATTATGAGAAAAATCGATGGTAGTGTTATTGATTTTTATTGGATGGCCCGACAATAGGTGTTAATCTTTTAATCCCCTTCCAACCTTTATATGAACATTTATTAATATCGCGAACTATTTGCAATGGCGGAGATATAAGAAATATTATTAACCTGACTTGGTCATTACGATGACGATAATCCCCTGGATTAGCCGTTATGAAAATGAGTATTGATTTTTGGCAACACTTGTTGAAGTCATATTCTGAATGTTAAGTTAGATTATATTTTGTGACTCGTAGGTACAATGGTGAAATCTGCTGCCTGTGTTTTTCATCAGCGGTGGGACTTGTGGCCGCGACGACACCCACACCTTGATGACTGGAAATCTTACCCACGACAAAGTTCCGAGATTCGAACCTGTCACTTCCACTGTGTCTGGGGTACCCCCTAAACATACTCCGCAACCAGCACACCACCTCTACTTTTCTAAACATAACCGGGTTAATAACAACCGAGCTCGAAATCACAACTAAGTAACCAAATATTATCAATATTTCTTCTACCACTAGACCACCCCACTGCGATTCGAACCCGATGATAGTGTTCGGAAGCGTTTATCTAGTTACTCATCCACTCACCCCACCCCTTAACAACGAATATCACAAAGTCATACCCACTAAAACCAGCATAATCGGCCCTCTTTACTTTTTAAGGTTTTCCTTTGAAGTGTTGTAACCGGTATGATGATAGTATTTAAGTCCCAGCCACTATAGATAATAGTAACCCCGTTATAACAAACAGTCGACCCCTTTACAATAGACATAAAATGAAAATATCCTTGGTCTTCTGACGACCGACGCCGAAATTATGCGTTGAATGTGTCGATGGTATACCTCCATGCCTATATTTACCCACTTCTCCACTCGATCACCCTGGCTCTTACCAAGGAACGGGCGTAATTATCCAACCAATCCGTCCCTCGGCGGAAGCTGTTATATAGGTACATCACCACTCACCAACCCCTTAACAACGAATACCACGAAGCCACGCCCCCTTACAACCGTTACTACAGGCCATCTTTACTTTTTTAAGGTTTTCATTTGAAGAGGTGTAATCTATATGATGATAGTTTTATAAGACACTACGACCCACTACAGCTCATATACACGCCATATTTACCTTTTTACTTATTACAATTTTCATATCACACCCGGTGCGCCTCGAGGGTTTGAACCGTCTAGCCCCACCACCCACACTCGTCACTGACCGGCTTGTGGTCACTCAGAAATGACTGGCCATGTGGTTACTACAAGACACTGACTGGGTTCAAACCGCACCCAAGCGACTGTCGCCCGTGCTCGCTCCTGCGACTGCCCCACGCGCGCCTCTGATTCTTTTATTTTAATTTTATTTTTTTTTAAATTAGTTAAAATATTATACACACACTCAGTTATCTGCCCTTAGAAAACATGTCTTTTATTAGATGTATCGACCCTTACATATGACCTAAGTACCTACCCTACCCAAACCGCCCTGGTCCCGAGCTGGATTGGGGACAATCCAGCGAGGTCAATCCAGAAATTATAATTAGGAGAAGACAAAAAAAAAAACCTAACCCCTAAACCCTAACCCTAACACCCTAACCCCTAACCCTAACCCCTAAACCCTAACCCCTAACCCTAACCCCTAACCCTAACCCCTAACCCTAACCCCTAACCCTAACCCTAACCCCTAACCCCTAACCCTAACCCCTAACCCCTAACCCCTAACCCCAATCCAGCTGGATTGGGGTCAATCCAGCACCACAATCCAGAAAATATAATCAAATACCACGTAACCCACTACTGATGCAGTTATATTACACAATGAACAATTAGGGTTAGATTTAAATTGTAAAAGATATAAAAAAATAATATTATGGACGTCTACAAAAAACGAAAGGAATACCACAAATATAACATGCATGTAAGTGGGACAATTATTAAACAATTTTGCGTTCACTCACTTTGAACGCAATCGTAGTCAACATAGATGTGTTACCATTTCTAGTGCACTAGACTGATTTTTGTGTGTGGATTAGCTTTCCCTATTACCAGAGTCCCTCACATCAGGCGAGCCCCCTGCAGCTTCTAGGGTATTTGAAGCAAGTGAATCAGTAAAATTATCTCAGAACAGTCATAACGTCTGATGAAAGATGCCTTATATAGATTAAAACAGGATTGGATACGGCAAACGTAGCCTTTCGCAAGAATGAAAACCATAAATTGTTTCAAGAAATTTGGTATAAGCAATCAAGATTGTTTGAGCCCGTTATGATAAGAAATAAACAGGAAAATGTATTGACTGTTGGCATGATTGATGGGAAACGAACAAAGGAAATACACATAGATAAATAGCTGGTTGTCTAGGCCATGTGACAAAATAGAGACAAGAATACAAGCCTGATCCATGAATATGGTGATCTTGTGAGATGGCGAACCATGACCATACACGTATATCGGCCTGGTACTTGATGACGATGACAATGATGCTATTATCCGTTGTGTATAATCTTTCTACACTATCACAGAGGCTATTCATTTTGTGAGACCTCTAAATAACAAATACATTCTATAAACACAAAGACTCACAAATACACACCTGGTATAAATGGAACGATCTAGATCAGTGTTTCCCAACCTTTTTTGTGCTATGCCCCACCTAAGCCTTTCTAAAATTCTTATGTCCCCCGCCCGCCCCGCACCCCACCCCCGCCTGTCCCACGCCCCCCACCAACATATACATAATTTTTAATATTCAAAAATTGAAATGTTCACTAAAGAAACTTGATTGATAGATTTTATGAAGAAATCACTTGGAAATTATTGAGCAAACACAGTAAGTAAATTTTCAAAACATATAATGGAGAACTGAAATTCAAGTACAAAATAATTTTAATGAAAGATTTTTCTATATTATTTTACTTATTAGTAATTATTTATTATTTAAATTTAGTAAGATACTTGCGCTTGATGCTTGCTGCAAAGAGATCTTATGTCAGGTTCCAATTTAGTTATCTTCAGTCTCAAGTCTCCCCGTTTTATTATATCCAGCCGATTTCTTCCATTTTCTAATTGCCGCCCTTAACAATCGAATTGCCCCCCTGTGGGGCGTGGGCCCCACGTTGGGAAACACTGATCTAGATTCTAGATAGTAAAAGCCAAATTGATTTTATATTAACAAGAAATAACAGAAAGAGAAATATATTAGATGCAAGGGCAGTGCCCAACTTAGGTATAAACATAGACCACAAAGCAGTCGTTGCCACAATAAGAACCATCAGTATAAGGAAGCAAAGACCAGGAAAATACATGCTATGCGAATTAGTAAACTTAAATAAAATCTCAAAGACGAGGCAGTGGAGGAAAATTATGAAAAAGAGCTAACTGAAATCTTTGTAAAATTACCTATAGAAAGAAAGACAGTGGAAGAAGAATGGGAGATGTTCAAATCAAGAATTTTAAATACTGCAAAGATAGCATGTGGAACCACACACACAAAAACCGCGGATAAAGAAAATAACAAGATGGTGGAACGCAGAAGTAAAGAAAGTTGTAAAAGACAAAAAGGAAACATATAAAAAGTGGTCGAAGAGCAAACAGGAATGTGATTACATAGAATACAGAATAGCGAGAAGACATGTGAATAGAATAGTAAAGAAAGAAAAACAAAAAGACTGGGAGGAGTATGGAGAAAATCTAAATAAAAACTACAAGAAAGCAACTAGAAACTTCTATAAAACGATATGTGCAATGAGAACCAGAGGAGAACCCTTTGACCCAACTGAAATAATTAACAGCGAAAATGGAGAACCAATAAGTGAACAAAAACAAATCCTAATAAGATGGAAACAGTACTTCGAATAACTTCTCAACATCCCATCAGATATCACAGGAATTCAAGAAACCGACACAGATGCCACAGAAGAACTAGAACCAGACATACTGAAAGAAGAAATTATAGAAGCCATCAGATTAGCCCCATTGAACAAATCACCAGGACAAGATGAAATACCAAATGAACTAATTAAAGCAGTAAGAGAAGTAGGAGCAGCATGGCTACATAGACTATTCAGCCATGTTTGGGTAGAACAACAGACACCACGAGACTGGAGAGGCGCCATAAAAAAAACAAAAAAAACAAAGGCAACAAAAGAGATTGCACACAATACAGAGGCATTTCACTGTTGAGTCATACTGGGAAAATATTTTGCAAAATTCTTGAGAAAAGACTACGAACTATTATAAAGCCCCAGCTAAGCGAAGCACAACTTGGATTTAGGAAAAAAAAGGATGCACAGCTGCCATTTTTGCTCTTAGACAACTTATAGAAATATCAATCGAATTCAATGAAACACTCTACTTAGCCTTTGTCGACCAAGAAAAGGCATTTGATAGAGTAGAAAGAAACAAGCTGTGGGAATTCCTTAAACAATATGGAGTGAGTACACATCTCATAAATCCATGTAGAAGCTTATACAACAACAGTGAATGCAACGTGAGAGCAACTGGAGGACTCTCAGAACCCTTCACCATAAGATCCGGAGTACGACAAGGCTTTGTCCTGTCCCCTCTCTTGTTTATAACATGTATAGACAACATATATAAAGAAACCAGCCAAACAGAGACCGCAAGAATACCGCATGACGAGAACACAGAAGAAGAACCATCTGCAAATCTAACCATTAGAGAACTCCTGTTTGCGGACAACTGAGCATTAATAGCAAAATCAGAAGCTGAATTACAAGACCACATGAATAGTCTAAACGAAATGTGTAGGGAACATAACATGAAAATTAGCACAAGTAAAACAGAGGTATTGAATATAGCTAAAGAAGATAAAACAACAACGATTCACCTAAACGAACATTTCCTGAAACAAGTAAAGCGTTTCAAGTACCTAGGAAGTATAATATCATCAAATGGCAAATCAGAAGACGAGATCGAAAATAGATGCAATAAGGCAAACCAACTCATTGGACAAATGGCACCAACACTAAAGAACAAACATGTAACAATAACTACTAAGAAAGCACTTTACAACACAACTTCCTACCAACTGTATGTTACCAATGCCAAACCTGGACAATGACAGAAAAAGAGAAAAGAAAAATCACAACAACAGAAATGAGATTCCTGAGAAGAATACTCAGTGTATCAAGAAGAGATAAGATCAGAAATGAAGAAATCAGGACTAAAGTGTGGGTTATAGCTGCACTAGATTTTATTAGAAGGTAGCAAGTCAAATGGTTTGGCCATGCAAGTAGCTTACCAACTAACAGTATACCACAACAAGCAATAATGTACAGACCAGAAGGAAGCAGAGGAAGAGGCCGACCACGTAAACGATAGAGGCAGGGAATAGCAGAGTCCAAGGGAATATCTATACATGAAGCCATAAGCGGGCACTCTCCCGCTGTTTATACTTGGCCTCGACACCGCAAAGTACAAGAGGAACATGATGAGATGAGATGAGATGAGATTTTCTTTTGTGGATTCCGTTTGATTGAAACGCCTGTATAATTATTACGTTGATCGCACTGTTCCATTTTACCAGTAATGCTGCTGTTTCTGTTAGATTTTGTTAATGAATTTAGTTGTTACATATGTAGTTTATCTACCAACATTGTTGTTGTTGATGTTGTTGTTCTGCTGCGGCTTCTTCTTCTTCTTCTTCTTCTTCTTCTTCTTCTTCTTCTTCTTCTTCTTCTTCTTCTTCTTCTTCTTCTTCTTCTTCTTCTTCTTGACTCTACCCATGCATGTATACGCGTGCAAGGAAACTGATTCTTTACAATACAATACAATACAATACAATACGTTGCATACATACATTGGCACCTTTCCGTCTTGACAATACGATAGTTTGGTACATTGTGCTTCAAAAAGGCTTAATAGCTACGACCCATGGCGGTGGGGAGTGTGGCTGGTAAGGCCAATTCTTGCTGCAAATGTTTGCCCAGAGTAGATGCATGTGAAAACATGGTCATTTCCACCATTGTGCACCATCTTACGTCTCTCACGCTCTGTGTGTGCTTTATCTGCAATCATTTTCTCCTTTGTCTTTATTCCATTTCTGATAGTTGCCCTCCATGCAACACGTTCAGCGGCGACTTGCTCCCAATATGCATTATCAATGCCTGTATCAATTATGTCCCGCTTACACACATCTTTGTATCGTAGTAGAGGCCGACCCTGAGATCTTCTACCCGTCTGTAATTCACCAAAAAAGATGTCCTTTGGTATTCTACCATCATCCATCCTCCTAACATGTTCTATCCATCTAAGTCTACGAAGACTGAGCATGGAATACACCGTCACACAACCTGATCTTTCCAATACTTCAGTATTTGTGATTTTGTCTTGCCACTTAATACCAAGTATTCTTCGCAGACACCGCATATGAAAGCTGTTTAAACGTTTCTCTTGGCGTGAGTAAGTTGTCCAGGTTTCACTGCCATAAAGAAGAGTACTAAGGACACAGGCTTGGTAGACGAGGACTTTTGTTTTGGCATTAAGCTTCCTGTTCTCCCAGACTCTTTTTGCTAACATGTTCATTGTTGTTGCTGCCTTGCCAATCCTGATGTTGATTTCCTGATCGGGGGATAATTTGCTATTTACCTCTGATCCTAGATATGTAAAATGGTCTACTATCTCCAGTTCGGCGTCGTCAATAAAGATTGATGGTACACCATGTGCACCTTGTGACATAATCTGTGTCTTCTTTTTGTTAATTGTTAAACCAAATTCAGAACAAGCATTGGAAAATGCAGATAGTAGATGTTGTAATTCTTCCTCAGAGTGGGTCGTAATCGCAGCATCATCCGCAAAAAGCAAATCTCTGATTAGTACCCTCCTAATTTTGGTCTTGGCCTTCAATCTCTGTGCATTATAGAGCCCACCATCTGAGCGTGAGTGAATGTATATACCGTCATCCTGATCACGAAAGGCATATTTCAGTAGAAGTGAAAAGTATATCCCAAAGAGGGTGGGGGATAGTACACAACCTTGCTTAACTCCACTCTTGATTTCAAACTCTTCTGAAGTTGAGCCATCAAACTTGATTATACCCTTCATGCCTGTGTGGAATGATTCCACAATGGACAGAAGAGTTGGTGGAATACAATACAATACAATACAATACAATACAATACAATACATGTCGTATTTCTGAAATCTAGGAAAAATTAAATATAGAGTTCTAGAGATGCTGTAAATTTAAAGAGAGTTGATAAAAGATCTAAAAACAAAGACAAGTTAAATACCACATTAACAGACAACACTCTTGTAAAAACCACACTGGAGCCGTGAGAATGGAGAGACATAAAGACATGCGAGCAAGAGGCAAACAGCGATGGAAGTGGGACGACAAATCAAGTGATGGACGACAGCAATCTGTCATTGTGAATAACAATGGCCTTGAGACAGAGAGTGTTGGAGATCCACTGCAGCCAGCCTTCATTGTGCACATGACATTTTTTGATTGATTATATATATATATGTATGTATGTATATATATATATGAGGAGCAAATCGTGGAAATAATTAACCCTAATATTCCAAGGTATATGTAAACTCAAAGTGACAGAATAATCAAGTATCGAACATGGAAACGGCTGACCCCCATTTAGTGTAAAATAGATAAGAAAAGATGATACGCACTTGCATAATAAAATATTAAATTCAGCAAGCACACCAGTACGTAAACGATGGATATTGTCTGTACAGTAACTTTGAATGAGTATTCGCCAAATCACAGTTGTGGCTTGTGTTGACATATTCAATGAGCAAGCCAAACCAGGACTTTGGCTTGTTTGATTAATCACCACTATCACTGATCATAATTCTCGGCCCAGACTAGGTTCTTGTTTCACTTAAACATGAATGCCCTCTGCGGACAAGTCTGGTCAGTTGGCTGTGCCTGGCCGCCTGTTTAGGCGAACTCATTCAATAATCTCGGTTCAGGTCTTGTTTGGCTTTCCAGTGCGGCCGGCGTCTCGGCCGCCGACAAGGAGCGAGTAAATTAAATAACAAACAGTTGACGTCTCATTCAAGAAGGCCCTGTATGTCTGGCACTAGTGTTGGGACATCAGACCAGGAAATTTGCTTTGTCCAGCCACTACAAGGAGAGACTAGTAGTCATAAAATGCCAGCATTTTAGAAGGTCAAGGAAACGTCGTCCACAAAACCAAGAGATTCGACAGTGTGTTGATTGTTCTATTTCCCCCATAACCTCAATATTATCTCTTAGTATACGCGCTCAAAATCACCCTTTATACAACTATATTAGTACATTTTAGCTAATTACAGGTTATAATTGATCTTTGTCTAAAAACACATGGAAATAAAAACAGAAGTAGAAACAGGAATGAATAACATGAGGAGGACACGGGCGGAGTAGCTAAGAATACTCGGGCTTGGGGTGAGTTGGTAGAGGCCTGTGCTCTAATGGGGGAAACAGGCGAAAGATTAAAAAGATTGGTACAAGTTATTTGAAGCTCATTGCATGAGATTGACTTACAGAAAAAAAAAACTTCTCCACATGTCTATATACAGATTATCATAACTTTTATTTTAAACTGAAAACCATAAGAAATTTGTAGAAATACTGGGATGGAGTACGAGCCATACATGCAACTCTAGAGCCATACATGCTACTCAAGAGCCATACATGCAACTCTAGAGACATACATGCAACTCTAGAGTCACACATGCTACTCTAGAGACATACATGCAACTCTAGAGCCATACATGCTACTCAAGAGCCACACATGCTACTCTAGAGCCATACATGCAACTCTAGAGACATACATGCAACTCTAGAGCCATACATGCTACTCTAGAGACATACATGCAACTCTAGAGACATACATGCAACTCTAGAGACATACATGAAACTCTAGAGACATACATGCAACTCTAGAGACATACATGCTACTCTAGAGACATACATGCAACTCTAGAGACATACATGCTACTCTAGAGACATACATGCTACTCTAGAGACATACATGCTACTCTAGAGACATACATGCAACTCTAGAGACATACATGCAACTCTAGAGACATACATGCAACTCTAAAGACATACATGCTACTCTAGAGACATACATGCAACTCTAGAGACATACATGCAACTCTAGAGACATACATGCAACTCTAGAGACATACATGCAACTCTAGAGACATACATGCAACTCTAGAGACATACATGCAACTCTAGAGCCATACATGCAACTCTAGAGACATACATGCAACTCTAGAGACATACATGCAACTTTAGAGACATACATGCAACTCTAGAGACATACATGCAACTCTAGAGACATACATGCTACTCTAGAGACATACATGCAACTCTAGAGACATACATGCAACTCTAGAGACATACATGCTACTCTAGAGACATACATGCAACTCTAGAGACATACATGCAACTCTAGAGACATACATGCTACTCTAGAGACATACATGCTACTCTAGAGACATACATGCAACTCTAGAGACATACATGCTACTCTAGAGACATACATGCAACTCTAGAGTCACACATGCTACTCTAGAGACATACATGCAACTCTAGAGACATACATGCAACTCTAGAGACATACATGCAACTCTAGAGACATACATGCAACTCTAGAGACATGCATGCAACTCTAGAGACATACATGCAACTCTAGAGACATACATGCTACTCTAGAGACATACATGCAACTCTGGAGACATACATGCAACTCTAGAGACATACATGCTACTCTAGAGCCATACATGCAACTCTGGAGACATACATGCAACTCTAGAGACATACATGCAACTCTAGAGCCATACATGCTACTCTAGAGACATACATGCAACTCTAGAGACATACATGCAACTCTAGAGACATACATGCAACTCTAGAGACATACATGCAACTCTAGAGACATACATGCAACTCTAGAGACATACATGCAACTCTAGAGACATACATGCAACTCTAGAGACATACATGCAACTCTAGAGACATACATGCTACTCTAGAGACATACATGCAACTCTAGAGACATACATGCTACTCTAGAGACATACATGCTACTCTAGAGACATACAAGCTACTCTAGAGACATACAAGCTACTCTAGAGACATACATGCAACTCTAGAGCCATACATGCTACTCTAGAGACATACATGCAACTCTAGAGACATACATGCAACTCTAGAGACATACATGCTACTCTAGAGACATACATGCTACTCTAGAGACATACATGCAACTCTAGAGACATACATGCTACTCTAGATACATACATGCAACTCTAGAGACATACATGCTACTCTAGAGGCATACATGCAACTCTAGAGACATACATGCTACTCTAGAGACATACAAGCTACTCTAGAGACATACAAGCTACTCTAGAGACATGCATGCAACTCTAGAGACATACATGCTACTCTAGAGACATACAAGCTACTCTAGAGACATACAAGCTACTCTAGAGACATACATGCAACTCTAGAGACATACATGCTACTCTAGAGACATACATGCTACTCTAGAGACATACATGCAACTCTAGAGACAAACATGCTACTCTAGAGACATACATGCTACTCTAGAGACATACATGCTACTCTAGAGACATACATGCTACTCTAGAGACATACATGCAACTCTAGAGACATACATGCTACTCTAGAGACATACATGCTACTCTAGAGACATACATGCTACTCTAGAGACATACATGCAACTATAGAGCCATATATGCTACTCTGGAGACATACATGCAACTATAGAGCCATATATGCTACTCTGGAGCCATATATGCTACTCTGGAGACATATATGCTACTCTGGAGACATACATGCTACTCTAGAGATATACATACTAAGAGGAATGAAATAGAAGAAGACATATACAACACGCATCATGACGTGAAAATGTGTCTTTTACTCACTTATCTTACCTTTTAGAAACCCCGATAACTGTATATGGAGGAGAAATACAGAAAAGAAACCTCAACCATAGATGTTGGAAGAAGTTGGCCCAAGTGGCATGGGACAAGAAGCATCTACACATTACAATATATCCTAACCACTACGAAAAGCAAACGTTGATCGCAGATGAAGAAGAAAACACTCAGCATTGAAAATAAAATAGCATAAAGTAGCTTTTAACCTACCACTAAATCCTAATCAAGTCTAAGGCGTCCCTGACCGCCAGGCATCGTCCTTGAGATGTCAGTAACTCATAAGTTGAAACCCTATAATAGAACATGTAGAATTTAATTTCTTCCAATAGAAATTAAAGTGTGACTTTGTGTCTATATTAATTATTATCTCCCAAAATTATAAATATGTATCAACTTTCGTGTATTCATTTGTAATTAAATATGTGTCTCCGTCCCTGCATGTTTTACTTGTTGATGCTAAAGTAAAAGAATGTCCCGACAGCATGTGGGGTCTCGGTGGCGCAGTGGTTATACTGTCTGCCTTGTGCTCCGTAGTTCGTGGGTTCGTGGGTTCGTTTTAGGGCTCCATCATTCAATTCTCCATTGCAGGTTTTTTTTGTTTTTCGGAGACACCTGGGGATCTTAGCTAGATTTCGTGCACTGTGCGACGCTTTCAGCGGGCGGTTATCTGCTCTGCGAAGGCAGACCGACCTATATGGGATAAAACATTATTGGAATGAGTCGATCTACTTACCTGTAACACTTTTAACTCTTTTGACTATGATTACTTCACAATACAAAACAAACTAGCAACACAAGCTTAACAATTCCTACAATCAATCAATCAATCAATCAATCAATCAGGTGCCGTATCCGCAATGAAGGTTGGCTGCAATGGATCTCTAACATTGTCTGTCTCTCGTCCTAACTGTACATTCTGTCAGATTGATGTTCGTCCATCTCTTGTTGTTATCTTTCCACTTGTATCGTTGTCTACCTCTTGCTTGCTTGCCCTCAACCTTGCCCTCAAGTATGGTTTTTATTAGAGTATTATCTTTTTTAACTATTTCCTACATAAAACACCTACATTTCTACTCCATTTATATTTCCTGAATATTAGTTTTGTTGCTTGCAGAATCCGCAGACGTGACCAGCAGCGACAGGCCTGACAACAAATGTGTATCAAGGTCATCTAGTTCAGTAGCAGTGCTCGTTTTGACATTCTTATTGGTTACTTTCTACTGTACATCATGATCACATGTTGGCAAGTAGTGATATTCAACATCGGCTTATAATCTCATTCATGAGATTGTCCGCATTTATTTGGCGAGAAAAACTTGAAGTGAAGTTTTCTCACTGTTATGAATGGCAATGTTTATTGGTTACTTTCTGCTGCACATCATGATCACGTGTCAAGCAGTGATATTCAACCTCAAAATATAATCGAATTCACGAGAATGTCCACATTTATTTGAAAAACGCCAGCAGTGAAACTTTTCTCACAGTTATGAATGACATTATGAATGATGTTATTTGTTGGTTACTTTCTGCTGAACATCGTGATCATGTATCCAACAGAGATATTGAACATAGTATGTGATCAAATTCAGAGAATGCCCACAATTATTAGAAAAATACCATTCAGTGAAACTTTTTACATAATTTGTCAATAATTTATGAATGGTAGTGTGTTGGTTACCGTCAGCTGTTCATCGTGATCATTGTCAAACAGAGATATTCTACATCTGGATGTGATCAAATCCAGGAGAATGTGCGCATTTATTTGAAAAACACCAGCAGTGAAACTATTCTCACGGTCATAAACGACATTATGAATGGTAATGTTTGGTGGTTACTTTCTGCTGTACATCATGATCACGTGTTGGCAAGCAGTGATATTCAACACCAGTATGTGATCGAATCCACGAGAATGTCCGCATTATTTTAAAAACACCTGGGATGTAACTGTTCTCACAGTTATGAATGGCGATAATTGTTGTTTACTTTCTCTGTACACGATGATCACGTGTCAAGTAGTGATATTTAACTACAGAATATGACTGAATAGACGAGAATTGAATGTCCTCATTTATTTGAAAGATACCATCAGCAAAACTTGTCACACAGTTTGCCAAAAGTGTATGAAAGGCAATGTCTGTTTGCTACTACTTGTGAGAAGAATTTAGCTACAGAATTTGTCACTTAAATGAGGAATTCCAAGTTTCAAGCAGTGATATTCAACATCAGAATAATGTGATGAAGTCCACGAGAATGTCCGCATTTATTTCAAAGACATCATCCTTAAAACGTTCTCCCAGTTTGCCAATAATTTATGACTGGCGTTGTTTACTAGTTGTTATCGTCTGAACAACACGATCACGTGGGGGTGTGATATTCAACAACTGAATGTGATGAAATTCCCGAGAAAGTCCTCATTTATTTGACAACATCTGCAGCTGAGCTTTCCTCACACTTAGTAAAGCTAAGTATACTCTTCGTATACTCTTCGCTGGCTTCTGAGGATGGGGACGGAGCGCTTATGGGAATGCCCCGAATGCCGTGATGTAGGTCCCTAAATCAATCAATGAATCAATCAATAGTAAAGCATTTGTGCTTGGCGTTTTCTGACATCCGCGTTTTCTTTTTGGTGTTAAAATAGTGATAAAAACTCGGCCGCGGAGCAAACACGGTAGGGTCATCTGATCGTCAGAAGTGGTTCCCCCTTCCCCAAATGTTTCGGCCCTTTTATAGATAGAATTCATAATTAAAGTAGCGGGCGGGTTAGAGAAATTAATAGCGAACTGAGCTGATAATGTCAAGAGCACGTTCGGATGCGGTTTCGACTCAGGAGCTCGTCGCCTGGAAAAGTGAGGCAAAGTTTGGCCACCTATTCCTCCGTGCTGTCTGGGCTATAAAATATGAGGGCGCTATCAGGAGCTCGTCGCCTGGAAAAGTGAGGCAAAGGTTGGCCACCTATTCCTCCGTGCTGTCTTGGCTATAAAATATAATGGCGCTATCAGGAGCTCGTCGCCTGGAAAAGTGAGGCAAAGTTTGGCCACCTATTCCTCCGTGCTGTCTGGGCTATAAAATATGAGGGCGCTATCAGGAGCTCGTCGCCTGGAAAAGTGAGGCAAAGGTTGGCCACCTATTCCTCCGTGCTGTCTTGGCTATAAAATATGATGGCGCTATCAGGAGCTCGTCGCCTGGAAAAGTGAGGCAAAGTTTGGCCACCTATTCCTCCGTGCTGTCTGGGCTATAAAATATGAGGGCGCTATCAGGAGCTCGTCGCCTGGAAAAGTGAGGCAAAGTTTGGCCACCTATTCCTCCGTGCTGTCTGGGCTATAAAATATGATGGCGCTATCAGGAACTCGTCGCCTGGAAAAGTGAGGCAAAGTTTGGCCACCTATTCCTCCGTGCTGTCTGGGCTATAAAATATGATGGCGCTATCAGGAACTCGTCGCCTGGAAAAGTGAGGCAAAGGTTGGCCACCTATTCCTCCGTGCTGTCTGGGCTATAAAATATGATGGCGCTATCAGGAACTCGTCGCCTGGAAAAGTGAGGCAAAGTTTGGCCACCTATTCCTCCGTGCTGTCTGGGCTATAAAATATGATGGCGCTATCAGGAGCTCGTCGCCTGGAAAAGTGAGGCAAAGTTTGGCCACCTATTCCTCCGTGCTGTCTGGGCTATAAAATATGATGGCGCTATCAGGAGCTCGTCGCCTGGAAAAGTGAGGCAAAGGTTGGCCACCTATTCCTCCGTGCTGTCTGGGCTATAAAATATAATGGCGCTATCAGGAACTCGTCGCCTGGAAAAGTGAGGCAAAGTTTGGCCACCTATTCCTCCGTGCTGTCTGGGCTATAAAATATGATGGCGCTATCAGGAGCTCGTCGCCTGGAAAAGTGAGGCAAAGTTTGGCCACCTATTCCTCCGTGCTGTCTGGGCTATAAAATATGATGGCGCTATCAGGAACTCGTCGCCTGGAAAAGTGAGGCAAAGTTTGGCCACCTATTCCTCCGTGCTGTCTGGGCTATAAAATATGATGGCGCTATCAGGAGCTCGTCGCCTGGAAAAGTGAGGCAAAGTTTGGCCACCTATTCCTCCGTGTTGTCTGGGCTATAAAATATGATGGCGCCATCAGGAGCTCGTGGACTGGGAAAAAGAGGGAAAGGATAGCCATCTATTCCTCCGTGCTGTCTAGGCTATAAAATATGATGGCGCTATCAGGAGCTCGTAGACTGGGAAAAAGAGTGAAAGGATAGACATCTATTCCTCCGTGCTGTCTAGGCTATAAAATATGATGGCGCTATCAAATCCCAGACCCATGGCAGGAAACTGCTTCGGGACCATTTATTATTGTATTACTAGTTTGTAAAAAATAATAGTTAGTCGCATATCCTTTTACAAGTACGTCGCAATCAACCCCAGTATTTATTTATTTATTTATTTATTTATTTATTTATTTAAATATGTATTGCTGTTTGTGATATCTTGGAAAGTTTACTTTCAGTAGTTTATCATTGCTTTCTTAACGACCGACACCCATACCATTTTGTAAAATGCCAACGCAAGGCGGTCTGTTGCCAAATCGCCAGCAGCTGTGTTTCGAACGCGGGATTACTAACTGCATCGGTGACCCTTTCGCCACGGCATTGTTTTACTGGCCAACATATATATAATAGCGAACTGAGCTGATAAGATGCTAGCCGCGTGGGGCCGACACACCGGAAGCTCCCGGCGTCTTCAATCGGCAGGCACATCGTCGCCAGTGGCCATGTTGTGTCCAGAGACACTGCATTTCACGTGTTGTTTAGAACACAAAATACTCGCTTGTTAAAATTTGCAGAAGCAATTATGATCTATCAACGCAAGCCAGAATTGTGTAAACAGAAAGACATGTTAGTCAGCTTAAAATTACCGTGGTAGATAATTGACATTACTGTGCGAATATGTGTATATTTCAACTTGAAGGATTTATCTAGTTAATTTCACGTAAGTTGTGTGATTTCTGCAGTATGTACCTGACGAGATGCAGCGAAATATGCCAGGCAATAAATCGTGCAATCTATTGTTTGTGTCTTCGTTATTCATATATATAATACGTCTGCTAGCAGTGACTATGTGTGGTTTTGAGACCAGAAACGTTGACATGTTTAAATAAAACGGCGTAATCACGTGAAGATTTTGTAATAAAGTCAGGAATTTATGCTGCACAGGTCGGGTAAATACAATCCAGATTATAAAAGCGAAAAAATTGTGGCGAGATTTATTTGGCAAACTTCCACAATGAAGCTCCTCTTACAGTTAGTAGAGAAATTTGGAATGACGTATTCTTCCTACAATATTATTTTCTTTCAAATGTGTTTAAAAAAAATAATTAGATAAGTCTATTTGTGTATAGTTTACGCTTTTACTACATTATTGTTTCTATCGTGCTTTGGGGTAACAAATGAAGACAGGTGGACTTTAAATAACATAATTACTGCGAAATTGTGTATAATGTTCAGCAGTTTGTGTTAATTGTTTTGCATATATTTGAACACAATATTGTTTATAAGTGCATTGAAAACCGGGTGACATTTCTCTGAAAAATATCTTCAGGGACTCCATTGTTATGATTTGTTTAGAAACTGTGCATGTGTTATCACTACAATATTATCGTTGTTATTAATGATGTTAGCCAGAAACAGATAAGCTTAAAATGTAATGTCTGATGTTAAGGTTTTGTGGTTCGAGATTTCGTTTGGTGTGGTGTTTCCGGTTCTAGTTGGCAGCTTATCTCCGCACATTATTGCTCTTTGATCTTAGCCAAAAGACCGAGAATTCATAACTAGCCACTAAATTGTCTAAATTAAAAGAATTCACTAAATGGTATGAATAACCAGAGCAACCATTATCTGAAATAATGACACACATTATATATCTCAGTTATGATTCAGAAGGGTGTAAAATGGCGATGTTTTTTTTATTTAAGGAATCGTCTTCTTAAAGATGTGTGCAATATTTACTGGAAATTTATTTGTAAGGTGTCATTTGAAAGATCTTTAATCCAGTTTTTTTTTTTTTGGTTCTATGTGAAATGTGTTGGTACCATAAGTACACAATGTTTCATTGGATGAGTGCACATAAATATTAGAAATATTTGATATTTGTGATAATTTTAACATCACTGAGTTATTATACTGTGTGAGTTCTCACTGAGTTATACTATGTTGAGATCTCACTGAGTTATGATGTGTTACGTTCTCACTGAGCTATACAGTGTTAAGTTCTCACTGAGTTATGCTGTTTTAATTTCTCACTGAGTTATGTTGTGTTACGTTCTCACTGCGCTATACTGTGTTACTTTCTCACTGAGTTATGCTGTTTTAATTTCTCACTGAGTTAAGTTGTGTTACTTTCTCACTGAGTTATGCTGTGTTACTTTCTCACTGAGTTATGCTGTGTTAAGTTCTAGTAGCTGTCAGCATGCGACAGCTGCCCCCCCCCCCACCCCCCCTCGACAACGGCTGTGACAGGCCGGCAAAACCCGGCGAGGGTAACCGATTTGGCGTCAAACCAATCGGCGAACTACGGTATGAAAACCCAGCATGTGAAGACAGGATTCAGCAGACTGCGCGAAAGAAATCATTGCTGATTCAACGAAAGAGACGGCGTTTGCCTGCAAAGCTTTGTGGAACGTAATTAGCACAGCAAGGCACGCTGAGCGCCCAGGTCATCCACTGCACCTGTATTCGTCTCCAGTCGCCTTGACTTGTCTTGCCACTAGATTCAGATAGACTCAGGCGAGAGAGTGTGGTCGACGAATTGCGCAACTCTTCCACACTTTAATCCAATTCATCGCGCAAGTCATTCTTCATCAAAACTTTCAACCCCACTAGCTGAAATGAATGGCATCATCATTCTTGATGGACAAACACCATTTTGTTGAGTTCATTCAGCCACGATAATTTTATAGTTCAAAATAATGTAATATTTCACTTAGTGAAATTGAATAATGAAGACACAAACAATAAGTTGCACAGATTATTGTCAGGCATATGTCGTCTCATCTCGACACTTGTATACTGCAGAAGTCACACACTCCCGTGTGTTGCCGGGGCCCATAAGGGAAGCAAAGAATAGCAACACTGCAGCCTACCACGCATGTAGTAAGAGGCGACTAAGGAGGCTTGATGGTTCCGTCGCCCTGCTACTGAGTGAGTGCGTGACGCGACACTGTGAACTGTGAGTTTTGTGTGAAGTGCTTTTGAATCTGCCCGAGGTTTTTTGGAACGTGACTGCATGTTCGGAGTGATGGCAGATGGCTATGTCCCAGAGTTGACCGGTTTTTGCCTTATGCAGAAATGCGTGGCTGCTGAGCTTCTGGTTGACTGCCACTGCCATCGACGATGAACTGTATTTCGTGGACTGTGGGTGAACATCTAGGAAACATCCAGATGGGAAAATGGCTGCAGATTCCATCAGAAATGAACTGGGTGTTTTGTGGGGGTCTATTGTGTTGACATTCTGGCGGCAGCATTATGCACAGTGCATCTGTGCGGGCTGTTGTTTGTCGAGACTCCTGTCTTTTCCACTTTTCACATTGGGCAGTGGGGAGCGTTTTGTATGATATTCACTGGCACAGGAACGGAGCATAATGGGGACGACCCGTTGCTGTGAAGTTGGAACTGCGACTAACTAACTAACTAGAAGTCACACAACATAGACTCCAGTAAACGATGAATACTGCAAGCTGAGATATAGGGTGTATTTTTAATGACTGCAGTGTTTGAAGATATTGCCGGTCCAAGTTTTGAATTCACCCTCTATAAAGTTAATGCAACATAATAGATCAATACAAAACCGGCAATATTTGCAAACACTGCACAGTCATGAAACATACACCCTGTATATGACTCACATATTCTCACAGTACTTTCAGTTGACCGGTCTCTCTGGCCGAGGGGTTACACCACTTTCTCCGTAATCCCGTTTATCACGCAGAGTCTCGTAGCGGGCGAGAACTGGGAGCGGTTCGTCTCCCGCTGGTGACTTGCGGGATAACTGAGCCGGCCGCTCAGAAAGTAATGGCAAACTACTGAGCGTAATCTTGCCAAGAAAATCAACAGACAGCTGAAAGATGCTGCTGTTGACAGCGATGTCCTGTAAAAGGATATGCGAATACTCACTTTCAGTTGTCTCCCACGGTCATTTTAAACTGACTATCTGAGGTCAGCATGGCCGATAGGATCAGAATGCGTATTTTTAAACATCCGGTGTGCTGATGCCTAGGTAGCGGGTTCAAATCCTATACCAGTCAGTTGGACTAACATGTTGACTTCTCATTCTTCAATTGGGGACGTAAATTACAAGTACCTCTAAAATCGGAGTGGGTTTGCCTGATGGCGCGGGTCACTGGTAATAGTGGAAAACTAATCCACACTCAAAATCTGTTCAGTGGGCTAGAAGTAGTAGCACGTATAAAGATTACGCTTGAGTTAAAAAGCGAGAGAACACACAAAAACAACAACTGACTATCGTATCTTTTTGTTTCCTATGGGAAGCCAACTTTGTGTATATAAAACGACATAATAGTCTGTTTAAAAGTTCCGTGGCAGACAAATTAAATTACTGCTGTAATAAGTGTGTTGCATATTTCATCTACAATTATGTTCTCTTTGTTTTAGTTTTTAATGTGGCTTCTGCAGTATGCGCTTGACAAGATGCAGCGAAATATAAACAGCCAATTAAATGTCTCTTTTACACACATTAAAAAAAAATTTAGCTGAGGTCAATATTTTTATAGATCAATCGGCACTCGACAGCAGAATATGCCAGGTAAAAAATTTGCAACCAAATTTTTATGTCTTAATTATTCAAATGTCACCATTGCCACAATTTTATAGGCTTCAGCTAGACAGGGGTGGCCAACGCAAGGCCCGCGGGTCGCATGCGGCCCGCCGGGAGTCATGTTGCGGCCCGCGGAGCTAGTTCAAATGAACATAAATGTCAACTCTATTGTACATATCACCAAAAGAACATTACTTCATGAGTCGTTGTGACATATTTCCAATATTGTATGCCTATCAACGACACTTGGATTCCCTATTAAACTCTGTATTCAGAGGTCACAATGTTAATTCGAGGCCAAGCTCAATTTTCTAACCATAACACTTAAGCCGCCGGGGCGTTTGAAGTTGACAGGAGTTTTAAACTGCGTCCACACTACATATGAACACGTGCGGCCGTCTGGTGGGTGACAAGACGACGGGAGATAGCAACACTACTGCCCCCCCCCCCTTTCTCCAGCCCGGCCCTGTCCGCGACACCATCCCCATCAAGTTGTGACGCGTTCTGTGCCAAAAGTGTGCTAGGATCCATCCATCCATCATGTGCCATGCCGGTAAGCGTGGGCGGTCATGTTCTGCCATCTCACTCGATCAACAGAGTCGTGGATCAGTTCCGTGTTTTTGTCTCGACCATGCCACAAGGCCAAGCCATCCAGATACTTGTTTCTAGGTCTTCCCCTTGGTCTGTTCCCCTCGATCTTACCAGTTGTCACCAAGTTCTCCAAATCATTTCTTCTCATAACATGCCCAAAAAATTGTGACTGTCTACGTCTAATGTCTCTGATCAGTTTACGATCTTCATTTGTTTCTTGAAGGACTTGTTCATTGGTCTTTCTGGCTGTCCATGGTATTCTTTGCATTTTCCTCAGAAACCACATTTCTACAGCCATCAGATATTTTTCAGCCTGGCTGCTCATTGTCCAAGCTTCACATCCATATAAAAGTGCTAGGATACGGACATTAAAATAAATCTAGTGGGTGGATTGTACTGAGAAGATTTTAAGGGGTGAAATTGAGAACTGTAAGAAGTCTGAGAAATGCTTTTCTAGCGATCAGCTGTATTTTCCTTATTGGATAC
Source organism: Cepaea hortensis (assembly GCA_963921405.1). NCBI lineage: Eukaryota > Metazoa > Mollusca > Gastropoda > Stylommatophora > Helicidae > Cepaea > Cepaea hortensis. The sequence continues at coordinate 125,854,931 of OY992878.1, forward strand.
AGTGGGGTTCTTTGGACTCCAGGATGGTGGACTGAACCTTGGCCCAACCAGAAGCATAGTACAAATGCTCTAGTTCTCATTTGCAGTGGCTGATTCATCGGCACGGGGTGAAAAGGATTCATATTGATGTAAGAGCCGAGTTTCCTTAATATTATTTGTTCTCCAAATTTAAGGCAACCTCAACATTATAGAACTCCATTGAGTGACTGATCAATGTATATAAGAGGATGGCCTGGCTAACACCAATGTATCTACTACTCAAGTAAATGCACTGGTTGAGACTTACCTTCATGACTAGTTGTTAAGGTCAGGAGAAGGGTTATGAACATTGTCAAAACCTGGCAGTTATCCAAATGGACATTTACAAAACTTGGATTGTTTCCACCTGGACATTTTTAAAACCTGAACTTTATCCATGAGGACATTTTTAAAACCTGAACGGTATCATCGTGGATATTTTTCACCGCCTGAAACTTATTACCATAGATATCTGCGCGTCGTTTATCAATCAATCAATCAATCATGTGCCATGCCAGAAAGCGTGGGCGGTCATGACTCGCAATTTCACTCGATCACCGGAGTCGTGGATCAGCTCAGCGTTCCTGTCTCGTCCATGCCATGTGGCCAAGCCATCCAGGTATTTTCCTCTCGGTCTTCCTCGTGGTCTGTTCCCCTCGATCTTGCCAGTTGTCACTAAGTTCTCCAGTCCATTTCTTCTCATAACATGTCGTTTATCATTTATGGATAATTTCCTTCCTTGACTAGTATCATTATGGATATTTAGAACTCTTGAAGTTTATCTGCCCTATGGATATGTATAATGTATAACTTTTGAAGTTTACCAGTGGATTTGTATAACGTCTGAACTTTATCTGAACGATGGACATTTATAACTCCTGAAGTTTCTGCTCTGTGGATATTTATAACTTGGCGAAAATTTATTACCAGTCAATATGACGTTAATACTCGTCTACAAGGGAAGGATCAATTAATTAATAAGATGTATTTTTTTTACCTTAAACCAGGCAAGCGTTTGACCACGATCTCACATACTGGCTGGGAAGCGACGATGTGGTCGAAACTGTAGCACGCTTGCTTGCTTACTTTAATAACAAAACAAAAAAAATATAGGTACGTGGCCCGGCAGGAAATATTATCTCTGAAATTTGGCCCGCCTGCTGAAAAGGTTGGTCACCCCTGAGCTAGAGCATACGAATATATTTCTTCAGTTATCATCATCATCCTCATGTCAGTAAATTCTAAAACTTGGGTACAGTCACCCGATAAGGAAACTCCACTGACCGCTGATCTCAGCAGAATGTTTACAACTCTGCGCAAGTCTGCATCCCGATTTCCTTGCATGTTTCTGTCGTGTAGTTTCTTCAACATCCTCTTTTTTGTTTACCCATGGATTTTCCCCTTTAGTATTTTCAATAGTTGACACACATGACTTATACTATGACCAAGTCAAGATACCCCGCATATTTGCAGATTTCTTTCATTTCATTACGTGCTGGGTCTTTTCCAGAATTTCTCTCTGATCACCGCCCTTTGGAAAGTTTCTCCATCTCTTGTAATTTCACCTACGGTTTACATTCTCTGTGTGGCGATAGGGTTCTGGACGCAGTTCGTAATCCTTCACACCGTGTTCGAAACAAGCTGCGGATGAATTGGCTGCAGACCGCTTTGCGTTGTTGTTTTACGAAATGGTATGGGTGCCCGTCGTTCATAAATCAATAGCAAACTACTGAACGTGAAGTGGTCTAGCCGTCTGTCTAGCTCTCCGAAGGTTGTGCGTTCGATTCCGGGCTATGTCTTTCGGTTCACGAGTGAATTTTCTCGGAGACTCGGGGGGGGGGGGGGGGGGTGTCATCGCCAGAGCGACGGAGTTCGTGCTTTGTGCTATGCTTTCTGCAGGAGACCCTATGAGAAGAGATCGAGCAATATGTGGCACACGGGGCAGTGAAGTCGATCCTCTCGACTTTGAAGAATTTTTTTTACTAAAAGTAAACTTCGCAAGAAATCACAAATAGCATAAAATGATGGGGTTGACTGCGACGCCATATAAAGCACATGTAACTAACAATTGTATACATCCTCATGGCCGAGGTAGCTGCTGTTTCCTGTGTTCAACTTCCTGCTGGTCTAGCCTTTCCTCTTCTTCCAGGCACCATGCCTTCCATCATTGTTTTTTCCAAGCCTCTGTAACGGTTAATTTGACAACATTATTTCAGGTCCCGGGACATAATGATGCTTATGAGCCAGTGTTCTTACATGGTCAAGATCGTGTACACTATTAGCATGTTTCTTATTTCTGGCCCACGATATTTTCAGAACTGTTCTGTAACGTGTAAGCTCAACAGCTCAATGTCCGTACTTACTAACTGCAAAATGGCCCATAGCGCATATCCATTTGTTGCCAATGGAAAGATTCATATTCTCAAACATTTTACTTTAACTGTTATTCAGCGGTGTTTGCATAGTTTTCAATGGTTGTCTCTTTGCTCTAACGTCTTTTAAAAGGTGTTTATTTGATCTTTTTTTTTTCTTCATAGCCTGTCTTTGCTACCTGCAACCACACCACATGTCTAAAGCTTCTAAATTCGTTTCATCTTTTATTTTTGTGACAGTTATCAAGCATCTCAAATACTCCCACGAAAGATGCTTTCTGTGATAATCTTTTTTACATAAAGTAAGTGGCAACCGCATCCAGAAAGATTGTGTAGATAAATAATATGTTTTCAAAATGTCTAAAATACGACACATTAACCTATACACACCGAAGGCGAGTATGCAAAAGGCAGTAAAAAAATCTACCGATCCGTCTCAGAATTGTTTATTATACCTCCAATATATAAAAATAATTTGCCCTAAGATTAGAACTCGTTTCACCTGATATTTGAGAAATGTGGTAACTCTTTAATCACAATGCAATAAGTACTGAATGTAGAAAATCAACAGTCGTCTACAGCTGAATTAATCGAAGATGAAAGGAACAGGTCAACAAGTAAATACACTACGTGAAACATTATTAGCTCAAGTTTTCCCGGATTCCTACAATTGTGAGATAGCGGGATTTTTACAAATTAGTGCACCAATTGCAGATGTAATGGAATACAGTGGGTCAGATCAAAGGTGACGGAGTTAAAAAATTAACATTGTTTGAATACATTGAAAGTTGTTAACATGAAATTGCTGGACAAATATAACAGGTTTTGTGTATACGACTTATGATCTTCAAATTCTGTTTACATTGAGTTCATAATTAACATCTTTGCACATATATAGAAGTAAATGTAATACTTATGCGTCGTGAGGACTCTGCTTACAGATTAGACAACAATGATCTCTCCTGCCCAGAGGAAAGATTAAACGACTTCTTTTGTACGAGTGTAAGCGTCAACAACTATGCTTGCTCAGAGGTGTGGACGTCAATTACCTCTTTCCTATAAACACATCTCAACAACCACAACTTGCACACATTCGCCAACCCTGCTTGCACAGAGGTGTGGACGTCAATTACCTCTTTCCTATAAACACATCTCAACAACCACAACTTGCACACATTCGCCAACCCCGCTTGCACAGAGGTGTGGACGTCAATTACCTCTTTCCTATAAACACATCTCAACAACCACAACTTGCACACATTCGCCAACCCCGCTTGCACAGAGGTGTGGACGTCAATTACCTCTTTCCTATAAACACATCTCAACAACCACAACTTGCACACATTCGCCAACCCCGCTTGCAAAGAGGTGTGGACGTCAATTACCTCTTTCCTATAAACACATCTCAACAACCACAACTTGCACACATTCGCCAACCCCGCTTGCACAGAGGTGTGGACGTCAATTACCTCTTTCCTATAAACACATCTCAACAACCACAACTTGCACACATTCGCCAACCCCGCTTGCACAGAGGTGTGGACGTCAATTACCTCTTTCCTATAAACACATCTCAACAACCACAACTTGCACACATTCGCCAACCCCGCTTGTACAGAGGTGTGGACGTCAATTACCTCTTTCCTATAAACACATCTCAACAACCACAACTTGCACACATTCGCCAACCCCGCTTGCACAGAGGTGTGGACGTCAATTACCTCTTTCCTATAAACACATCTCAACAACCACAACTTGCACACATTCGCCAACCCCGCTTGCACAGAGGTGTGGACGTCAATTACCTATTTCCTATAAACACATCTCAACAACCACAACTTGCACACATTCGCCAACCCCGCTTGCAAAGAGGTGTGGACGTCAATTACCTCTTTCCTATAAACACATCTCAACAACCACAACTTGCACACATTCGCCAACCCCGCTTGCACAGAGGTGTGGACGTCAATTACCTCTTTCCTATAAACACATCTCAACAACCACAACTTGCACACATTCGCCAACCCCGCTTGCACAGAGGTGTGGACGTCAATTACCTCTTTCCTATAAACACATCTCAACAACCACAACTTGCACACATTCGCCAACCCCGCTTGCACAGAGGTGTGGACGTCAATTACCTCTTTCCTATAAACACATCTCAACAACCACAACTTGCACACATTCGCCAACCCCGCTTGCACAGAGGTGTGGACGTCAATTACCTCTTTCCTATAAACACATCTCAACAACCACAACTTGCACACATTCGCCAACCCCGCTTGCACAGAGGTGTGGACGTCAATTACCTCTTTCCCATAAACACATCTCAACAACCACAACTTGCACACATTCGCCAACCCTGCTTGCACAGAGGTAGAAATCAACGACCTCCCTCTGTGTGCACAGAGATGAGACTCAACAAGCCCGGCAAACAAACAGGCGAAACGTTGACGACCTCATCTTGCACACAGAAAGGCGTCAATTATATTTCATGGTAGGAGCTTCTTCTTATGCAAAAGCACAATTTAAACACTTTCAAATAACTTTTGCTTTAACAAAGTTGACAATAAATGGCAACGGAACTAATGTCTGGATTTTACTGCATTTGCTTGTTTTAACAAACAAGTTATTTGTGTGTCCTTCACATGACGTTGCAATCAACCCCAGCATTTGTTGCCTGTTTTTAATTTACTAGATAATTTTACATTCGGTAGCTTCCCACTGCTCGAGCCCTCAACCAACTCACTCCTGGTCCTCCAATATATAGGTATCCCATGCAGATTTGTCCATCTACTCCACATATTATTCATTTCTGTTTCTGTTTCTTTTCATCGTGAGTTTTTTTTTTTTTTTTCTCACGATCCGGACTCCTCGCGGCTTTCTCACATGTCTCATCTAAAAGAGCATCATTTCCTCTTGTCTGGCTGAGTTATTCTTGTTTCTGTATCTTTAGACTTGATCAAGATTGGCCAGAGTTTACACCTAAATTTTTTTCTACAGAATGGGAATGCCAGTCCCACGCCCCCCCCCCCCCCCTTCGTCGCCTCCTACCACATGTACGGCAGGTTACAACACACGGGCAAACACACGAACAAAATCCCACCCTATTGTCTGTTTACAACATGCGTGGTAGGTTGCAGTATTACTATTCTTTACTGCTCCTTAGGGTCCTGTTAACACACACGTGGAACCGCCGTAGTCGCCTTTTACGAGATGCATGACAGGTTATACGGGAAAAGAAATTTTGGTAGGGAGGGGGGTGGAGGGTTAATATGTAATATGGCACTAGTCCCATATTGTTATAGACACATCAGCACTCAATGGGTGATATGATCAATATCATACAGTTCGCCTTTACTTGTCAAGACATTTCCTAGCACTCATTTTAGGTTAAGTCGACATGGGGTCCCAGGTAGATATTTAAAACATCAGCTTCGATAGGAATTCCAACATATGACCTCCGGGCAGGCAGACAAATCCATTTATATATGTATATTACGTGTTGATTCGAAAAATGTGTGTATGTTCATGTATATTTGTATGCTTACCTCTCGTAATTTACATATAATTAATGATCATATGTGTATGTTCAGGTTATATAGGTCAAGGATTCTAATGCAGGACTAGGAATAATGTTTCATTGAATTATTTATTGCGCGGTTGGGATTTGACAGTTGCGCATGCTTTTCCCACCATTCATATATGGGGGAATTCTGTGATTTATGTCTGTCCTACGTGTAGAATTTCAATATGAGCAATGTCTTCTTTTACCTGTATTGCATAAATTTATACCCGATTGAGTGTGTGCGTACGAATGTGTGTGCGTGATTTTATTTGTATAGATGTGTTTGTGTTTTTATCAAAATCTTTTTTTACAGCTTGATAGAGTTCAAAATTGCATAAGAGTGTTTTTGCTGTCATTTGTTGATGTATGCCAATGTATGTTTTCCTGCAAGTAAATTCGAATTAGTGTATGAGTGTGTTTTATTCACTAAGGCTGCTGCACAAGTAATGATAGCTCATAAATGTTTCACACCATTAGAGTGTGAATTTGTCTTAATAAAAGTCTTTCCGTGATGAGACAAAGTAGTGAAAATGAAAACGCGTTTGGTATCATGCAACAGATTTTTGTAGTAATTTTCATTGAAAATGTGTGTAACTACATGACGGAGGAAGGTGTTTACGATGTATTATTAATACATTTTGAACAACATTACAACGTGTGTTTGTGTGACTAATTGTCTGGTCTTGTAAATTATGAGTAAACATGTCATAGCATGAAAAAACATAGTGCAGAATTAATAAGTGAAGTCCAGTCTGACATTAATAGGGGATGTCTAGTCTGGCATTAAGGAGTGAAGTCTCTTGTTACTAATCAGGACCTGTGGCTTAGGAAGCACTAAAGTCAGTTTCACAATGCCGCATGCAGAGTTCGAAATCAGTCGCAGACGATTTAGAAGCAGATCGCCTTCCTTTGATATTCGCAATATTATGAGCCGTGGTTGTTCAGAAAGCAATGGCAAGCTACTGAACGTAAAATACTTAACAATCACAAGCAGCCAGAGAAAATGCTGAGCTTGATTAAGTGGAAATATGAGTGAAAAGTGAAAACTAATACTGACATGTAAAATCGCATTACAGGTTTGAAGATTTTTATTTTTCTTCACAGTTTCTTAAGGAATGGCTCACAGCGGGATATTTATTTGTAGTTATTTCAAATACATAAAGGCTGATAGAACATTCCCTACAGATCAAAAACCTTAGACCACTAACCAAACACCACATAGAAGATATTAAGTTAGAAACTAACCAACCTAAAATGTATTCATAGTTCAGCGTATAATATCACTAAACAACCAAACCATTACTGGCGTCTGAAATTCACAAATTCTGCATAGAAACAGTTAAAAACGTGAAAATTGATAAGAAGGCACACCCTAACAAATCATTAAGCTCAGAAACGACTACAACCTCGGTGCCTAACAATCCCAATAATATGTTTATAATCTTTCCTAAACCTTACTCTAAACAAATCAAACTGAAGGTTTCGATTATGGATTGACATTCTACATACCATCTAAACCAGTGGTTCCCAAGCTTTTCAAGCAGAGGGCCATATCTACTATTTTCGGTAGTTAAGCGGGTCATAACGTTATAAAATTATAAAACTCGTGCAATATCATTCTTACGTTTCTTAGCTTTCGTCAAAAAAACATCTAAAACTTTAAAGGCAGTCAGTGTCAGTAGCACACTGCGGTCATTTTTTGGTTTAAAATCAAAAGTTCATTTAACAATAAATGTTAAATCAGTTTCGAAAATCGATATTAATGTAATTAATTTATAATTGTAACTGTTCTTCATAACCAGTTACTTAAGTTCAGATGCCAGTTTATCAATTTCTGGGTACAAATATGTCGTGCCCAGAGTCATATGCGCAACTAGGTTACTGTCGGTGAGTCTGGAACGTTGCTTGTTTTTTTTATAACGATCGTTGCGGAAAATGACTGCTCGCATCTGTAATTCGAAGCAAAACGACAAATGTATCTCTGTTAAAATTGATCGACAGGCTATAGCCGCCAGAATTAAATCATATGATCAGCTGAAGGTGAAGCAGCAGCTTCAGAAATTTACATCTCAGTGCAGAATTGCATTTCAAATCAATTAATTCGTGCTGAAGGTTTGCTGTAATTGACAGAAATGGCATCACGAAATACGAACAGATTTATGAAGAGGGCAATATTATCCTCCTCTGTTGTGAAATCTTGAAATTTCCACTGATAAATATTCAGAAGACTTTCAACTTTTACTTAGTATTGTGACAAGTCACATTTCTTTTCCACCACAATCGTCTTCAGAGTTGGAAACGCCTCTAAAGTACCTTCAGTCAGCCTCGCATTTACTGAGTTTAAATAAGACGTGATGTCCACAAAAATTGCCAGGTCATTAAGCCAGTCATCGTTCAGCAGACATTCCCATTCTATAGGCAATTCATTTATTTCAGACAGAAACAGATAGAAACTATTTTGCAATGCCCAGAAACGTGACAGAACTTTCTCTTTAGATAGCCATCTGACATCACAGTGTAACAGTAACTCACCGTATTCCTCCTTCAAGTCTGATAGAAACTGTCTGAACTCACGCCTATTCAGCGCCTTACTTCGAATTTTGTTCACACATCTCAGAATAACATCAGTGACATGTTTCAGATTTAATGTCTTTCCACACAGAGCTTCTTGGTGAATGATCCAGTCATTCATACTGTTTACCAGTCAAAGCTGGAGCACCGTCGGTGAATACACTCTCCAATTTGGTCCATTCTATGTTGTTTTTCTCTACACACAAATTCAGAGTTTCAATCAGATCAGTCCCTTTGGTAGTTGCATGCATCGATTCAAGTCCTAGAAGTTTTCAATTACTTAAAATTATCGTTTATTTCTCGAACAAAAACTGCGACCTGAGCTGTGTCAGAAATGTCAGTGGGTTCATACATTGCCAATAAAACAAATTACAATATTATATATGTTCTGCTACTTGACGATGAACATCGTTGGCTAATACTTCACCTCTCCTGGCCATAGTATTATTAGAGAAAGGAATCTGATCAAAGTTTATTTCACACTTTTTTTATCGCCAAGCATTCTAGCAGCAATTTTAAAGGAAGGCTTGATTATTTCTTCTGCATCGGTGAACGGCTTCTGTTTGCCAACAGGAGAGCGACATCCTACGACGCAACCACAGCACTCTTGCTCTGTTCGTTAGCCTTGGTGAAAAAATGATTGCTGCCTGGTCAGAGAACTTTCTTTTTTAGCTATGAAATCTTTTCTTAACTCCGAATTCATCCGACACTGAGCATTTATGAATGCGTGGTCGTAAAGTGTCGTTCCAGGTTTAAAAAAAATTTGTATAACAGAAACACAACATCCGCAGATTAAGCAGTGGTTTACCACTACGGCAAGGCATAAACATAAATTTCTCAGTCCAATTTTCCTTGAATTCACGACAAGCAATGTCTTCACATTTTCGCTTTTTACCATTGTTTTATTTTAGATTTTCTACACTGTAGCAACATTCCCTGGGGTGAGGGGGACTGATACCACATCGTAACTACAAGATGTCTTAAGACTGGGAAATACGTGTATTCAATCTACTATACCCCACCAGCCTCTGGATACCTATCTCTCTTTCAATCACCCACTGGACGTTACCCTGTTACATTCCGTCCTGAATTCATGACGCAACTCTGGTATCTATCTATGGCAATGAAAGTGTGTATTGTACAAATGAGGATGATGATGATGATGAGGATGAGATAAACCTAGCAGCTGCTAGAAATGTCTAGACAAAGAAGCACCAGAGTAGCCTTAGGAAGTATCATTCATCATAGGGAAGGTCCAGTGCAGTACGCCACAAGTCGTCGGTAACAGGTTCACCAGCAAGATCTCGTCTTCTCGGGGAAGATGGAAGGTGTTCGTTCCGACTAACTTTTGCTTGGAACCTCTCTTCTGTGGCGACTCTGAATGCCGGCCTACACTGTTCACACTAAGTCCGAATGTCTAGTGTGGCCGGGTGGAGAAGCGTCACTCCGTCGCTCACTCTCTATAAATCTCGTAGAGTGTCATAGTGTGGAAGCACCCGCTCATTCGCTACGGGTAAGAGACCCTGCTGTCTCTAGTGCCTCAGCACTCCGGCAGAATCATAAGCCAAAGTGGTCTGGCTCAAATCGCAGATGGTATCTTGCCCTCTCTAGCAGTTATTCAGTCTAATGTCTTCACGGGGAGGACAAGAACTAGACACGGATACTTGCCGTAAGGTAAGGTGATAACCATATGAAGTGGCCATGTTAAACTATAAGTGGTATTGACGTTGGGAAAGTGGTAGCTGGCCCCGTACTCTGAAGTAGTACACTCTCTGGAGCAGGTACACCTTTAGATTCGTTGAGGTGTTCCCGGACTGCTGACCAATTCACTTGCCTGGGTCCCAATCACCGGACCCGTCACCAGACGTTCAACATCTCAATCAGGAAGGCAGAACCTGTGGAGGACAATACTCGGTGAAATCATCATGTACCAAGCTTACCATAAGCGAGTTAACGTTCTCCTCAGCATTATGGAATCTTCACACAAGAACCCAGTCTCCCTCATAAGCTGCTCTCCCATGCCGGAGATGAACTGGGTCTAGGTATTATCAGGCCGCTCTTTGAACCGCGTCGTCTTCCCCGGACTGGAGTATAGCTTGGGCCAAGGTCGTCTGTCCCTCCTCTTTGAGGTATCGTCCTACCCTGAAAGACTTCTACATGACATATTGGGTTAGTTAATTATTAGTAATAGTAGGCATAAAGGCCATGAAGTAGTGCCGGTAGTTGTGCATCCGAACCCCATCCTGGTCCTATCAAATCTCCCTGGTTCACTTCCCTATTACCAGCCAGAGTTGATCTAGTACCGTGCTTCAGGTACTCTATATCCAAATCCAGTGTTACATTCATGGCGCACTCTCCATGTAGCAGATATCCACACCCCACTCTCTCCTCCCACGTCAACGGCAAGAGCATTTAGAAAGGTGTCACTGTTCTTTGTGAACAGAACAGTCCCTTCGGTCGATTTGCCCACATTGTCCTCCTCTCCGGAATCCACTATATATTAAGCTAGCATTCTGTTAAGACATACTAACTACAAGACAGATGTGCAGAAAGCGAAGAAGAAAAGCCAGTGGTCGCCCCACCATGCGTCAATGACCTTCGACTCAGGGTAACGAGCTTGTAACGACATCCGATACTTCTGCCGATCCCCGAAAGCGATTCTTCTCGACCAGACGCGTCGTCAGATACCATACACTCCCTAGTATAGACGACGTCGTACTTGACTTTTGGTCTGATGCCAGTGACGCCATTCAGCCACGCCGGCTCTGACGACTTTCGATTTCAGGAAGCTGGGTCATGTGTGAACTCGCATTAAAGGTTTTGTTGCACTTAATTTAGTTAACCCAAGATAAAGTGGCTGCAGATGAACCCCGTGCCGCTAGGATGCTAAATATCCCTGCGTTACACTACCTGTAATTACGCGGCCTCAAAAGGTTGACTCCAGGCTCACACAATGTTACCTGTTCACACTTGACCCACTTTCCTGCAGAAAAACCGTTACACGGCCGCGTAGCTCTATCCAGGTCGCCGACTACCGACACACGCTAACTAAACTAAGTTACTCAACATACCTTCTGATCGCCACAGAATCGGCACGTTGAAGACGATGTCGAGGTCCTTCGAAACCTTTGAAGACATCATTCGTCGCAGCCTTACAGAATTACACAATGACACTTAGCGTCTAACCGCCTTGAACAACTCCGCTCAACTGACTGCGTTGTCTGTCGGCTCTAGGCACAGCCCATGCGTGCAAAACTTGCGCAGTCAGTCTCCCTGAGCTATGCTTACTGTGTCCTGTTTTTCGAACCTTCTAGATTGGCAAAACAAACGGCGATCATTTCAGAGGAGACATGGTCGGGTAATCTGGGGGTTGTTTCTCCTAGACCACCCGGCAAAATGACGGCATTTAGTGACCACACTCATGTGTATAGGCTTTAACGGTAAATTTTTAACTGAAAAAATTCTAATTTTAACACAATACTACCGACTCTACTAAACAGTTGTAACAGACGACAACATAGCGCCTTGCGCACTCTGATTGCTCGAAAAGGCTGGGATGTATGAACTTCATAACGTTTCGTTGCGAACTGAACAGGCGAATTCGATAAAAATCTGAGCATTGTAACCACGAGAAGAGTAAATTATTGCTGGTGGGGCGCTCCGAGTGCATTTTTAAAATTATTAAAATATATTATATTAAATAACGAGTCCCCGCGTGCCACTTTCTGATAGCTGGTGAGCCACAAGTGGCCCGTTGGCCGTGGTTTGGGAACCTCTGATCTAAACGTACCAACCAGGTTGCGTCACGGACTCAGTTAGAAATGCTGATTAATCAGACCTCGAAACTGACACCGTTTTCTGCTGACTCGGTAGAATGGATAAATTACTAGTAGATAATTAACATCAATATCCATAACGCCATTCAAACGGAAATACCCCTTAACCAAAGAGCACATCATTACTCTAAAATCACTACAAGGCAACGGACAATTGGAATCAATAAACCTAGACAAGGGAAGTGGTGTATTGGTTATGGACAAGTCTGACCATCTCTTGGTGGTAGATTACTTATTGACAAGGAGAAGGTGGTCGTGGAACTGTGGGACCAGGTGAAGAAGGTGGGGTAACAGATTGAAAACCCGTATATGCAAAGAATGAGATTGCGGGGGATTGGCAGGGTTAGAATCTCAAAACAGAGAGGGAAGACAAGGAAAACTTTCACTTAGATAGCGGTGGAAAAGATTAGTAGTGTGACTCTTCGCTGGCTGTTGAACGAGGGGACGGAGCGCGTATGGGAATGTCCTGAGTGCAGTGATGTCAGTTCTTAGCTCAACTCAACTCAATTGACTACTAAGGAAAAATGAAGGACATTTTATCGGATCCATCCAATAGCAACTGAATTCAAAATCTAGCAACCCACGGAACTTGGGTGCAAAAGTGAAGAAAGAAATTCAGTCACAGTTAGATAGAAAATTCAAATACTGAGGCAACCTCACAACTGCTCATCCCATGGTGGTCACAACATTCCCCGCCCCTCTCTTTCCTCCTATTTAATGACCTCCTTAAATTGCACAAACATGGTGTATCACTAAGACCATTTTTTAAAAAAAACTATGGTCACCTCTGCTCAACTCAGGATGGCGAAATGGTTTGCCAAAACTCTCAAACCAGTGCCATAATTATTCGGCCCCTCAATACTAAAATATTTATTTGAACTGGTCCAACTATTGAACACTATTGATTTTAAACAAAAGTACATGGCATCAATGGAAATTACGTTTCTTATCACTAACGTTTCCCCCCGTGAATATTATCTGTGATCGCATAACAGAGGAAACAACATTAAATTTGGGCCTACCGATATCCAAACTCGAGAAACTACTACTACTCTGTACATTTAAAATATTAAATTTAATTTTCTTAAAACCCCCTACTGCCACATTGATGGAGTGGCCATGAGGGAGTCCCCTAGGTCCCATTCTAGCGGAAAATTTCATGGCGCACTCAGAGGAACAAAGAATCTCGAATGTTAAGTACCTAGTTCTATAACGCCGTTTGTGTGCCTGATATATATTCATCACAGAGATCAGACAACAAGCAGGATCGTTCCACCCTACCATGAACCAAGCCCACAAGATCATCTCTGAGTATTGGCCCCGAACACAATGACACCCTATCGCTCTTAGACAACTCAATCCGACGTCCACGGGATGGCCCCAGCGAGCAGTCTAACGAAAAGAATCATGGACCTGAATTTCAATAGCTTCGCACCTATTCAATAAAAGCGTGGCATGTTAAGGACTCTGGTTACTTGAGCCAGAATGATTTGCTCCGACGACATACTAAAAGAGAGACAGGACACCTTTAACCAAACTATGCAATCTAATGGATATCCAGCCAATTCCATCCAGCGTCACATGCCAGACACAAAAACCCTACCCCAACAGAATCATCGGTTCTCAAATTGTTCAGCTAAACTTTCGACTGGATGACGTATTGATACGAATAGGCAATTTATTTAAAACGGCAGCGATAAGCCTAGGCGGTCATGTTTTGCCATCTCACTCGATCACCAGAGTCGTGGATCAGCTCCGTGTTTCTGTCTCGACAATGCCACGTGGCCAAGCCATCCAGGTATTTACTTCTTTGTCTTCCCCTTGGTCTCTTCTCTTCGATCTTGCCAGTTGTCACTAAGTTCTCCAATTCATTTCTTATCATAACATGCCCAAAAAACTTTGACTGTCTACGTCTAATGTCTCTAATTAGTTTACGATCTTCATTTGTTTCTTGAAGGACTTGTTCATTGGTTTTTCTGTCTGTCCAAGGTATTCTTTGCATTTTCCTCAGAAACCGCATTTCCTGCTGAACCAACGATCAGATATTAAATCACACCAATACCTACTCAATCAATAAAAGAACCAGTGTCTCCGTACACCAAATCAAACTGTATTTATCAGCTCTGATATTAGTGCCAAGCAACTTACATAGGTAGAATGGTAAGACAATTAACAAGTAGATTAACTGAACATTTACCAGTGAGGGTGGAAAATAGAGTTAATCAGTGTTCAGGAATCCCTGTGCATTCGATAGTCTCTAAAATGCACTCGTTGATTTTTCAACACTCATAAACTGTGGCGATAAAGTTAACAAATATAAAGCGTTTCGTATAATTAGAAACCACATTGATTTCACCCTGATTAGCAGAAGGTTTCGAAATGCGTTAACAATCGCAAAAACAGTTCCCAATGCTGATTGTTACAGTGATCACAGATTGATTACAGAAACATTGAGGGTAAAGTTAAAGGAAGTCAAGTTTACAACATGAAACACTAAATATGATCTGTGTACATTGAAAAATGACAAGGTAATACAAGAAAATTTTAACATAGAAGTCAAGAACAGATTTGAAATACTATCTGATCTAGAGATCCTATTTCAAGATGTGGATGATCAATGAGAAATGTTGAAGAATTCAATCAGTTTTGCCGCAGAAACAACTATTCCAAAATTAAACAAAGTGGTCGTAAGAAATGGATGACTGAAGAAATTTTACAACTAATGGAAACAAAAAGACACAATAAAAATAATCCTGCCAAATATGAAGAAATTCACAGAAACGTCATAACTTGACGTGCATAGAAATTGAAAAACAACACAACAATAAATATACCAAATTAATACCACAAGAAATTTCAGGCGCTTACTAATAAAAGAACACGTACATCAGCAGGCTGCCTAAAAACAAAAGATTGAAAAATCATTCTATAAAAAGATCAGATTTTACATGTATGGTCAGATGATGTGAAAAACCTGTATGATGATAACATAGAAGACCCTTATGATATTCGAAATAATAATTAAGGACCATCAATTTTGAAATTGGAGGTTCAGAATGTTCTTAACCATATGAAAAATGGCAAGACCCCCGGTTCAGACAGTATCACAATAGAAATTATTAATGCTTTAGAAGAATATGGAATAGGTCAAGTCACCAGACTGCTGAACACAATATATGATACTGGAGATATACCTCATGAATTATGTAATGCTGCATTTATTGCAATCCCAAAGAAGTCAGAGGCCTTCGATGATATCACCATCGAACAATTGGTATAATGAATCACATCACAAAGCTTTTGCTAAGAAATATCATGCAAAGAGTTAAGAAGAAAATCAACCTGAAATAGGAGACGAACAATGGTGCAATAAATGTTGTGTATATGTTGAGAACAATAACTGAACGTTCTGTAGAAGTAAACAAAGATCTACATCTTTGCTTTATTGACTACGCAAAGGCTTTCAATAAAGTAAGGTATGTCAACATGATAAAGATGTTTGCAGATCTACAAATTGATGGAAAAGAACTTAGAATTGTAAAAAACATATACTGGAAACAACAAGCTGCATAAGAATTGATAATGAAGTAGGTCAATAGCAGTCTATTAAGAGAGGTGTGAGACAGGAATGCGTATTGTCTCCAGATCTATTTTTTTCCCTGAGCAGTGAAAATATTTTCAGAAATATAGAAGACTAGCTGACCCGGCCCGGCTTCGCCCAGTCCCTGGCGGGGATCTATCTATCTATCTATCTATCTATCTATCTATCTATCTATCTATCTATCTATCTATCTATCTATCTATCTATCTATCTATCTGTCTATCTATCTATCTATCTATCTATCTGTCTGTCTGTCTGTCTGTCTGACCCGGCCCGGCTTCGCCCAGCTCCTGGTGGGGATCATCTCATTTAATTCATATAAGTAGTCATATAAGCTCCCGTTCCCGTTGCCGACTATCTGTCTGTCTGTCTGTCTATCTGTCTGTCTGTCTGTCTGTCTGACCCGGCCCGGCTTCACCCAGTCCCTTGTGGGGAGCATCTCATTTAATTCATATAAGTATTCATATAAGCTCCCGTTCCCGACTATCTGTCTGTCTGTCTATCTGTCTGTCTGTCTATCTGTCTGTCCGACCCGGCCCGACTTCGCCCAGGCACTGGTGCGGAGCATCTCATTTAATTCGTATAAGTAGTCATATAAGATTCCGCTCCCGACTATCTGTCTGTCTGTCAATACTTAAATAGATGCATTATTTTTATGGAAACTTTGAAAATGCCTTTAAGATTATACCATTATTTATTATAACTCATATGCCTGTAAATAACTGTAGACAAAGAGTTTATAAATCTTTGAAAACAATGCAACAATCTATATAACATATATATAGCAATGCTATTAAAAGTTATGCCCCTTGAAATAACTTTTCTTAAGTTAAGTCCCCTCGCTATATATAAATGATAATGTAAATTTAAATTTTAAATTTTAGTAAGTAACTAGCTGATTGTACACTAACAAACTATGACAGTTGGCTGCAAGGGAATGAAAAGAATACATGTAGAAAATTTCATCTCAATCGGATGGACCGTTATCGAACGCATCAAACACATCCCTACACACACACATACATACATCGTCTTTTATATATATAGATAGGAAAGGAATCAACATTGGGGACGAAACATCAATAATATTAGATATGCAGATGAAACAGTATTGATTGCAGACAATGAGCAGGATCTGCAACATTTAATAGATACAGTTGTTGCACACAGTGAACAACTAGCGTTAAAAGTGAATTGTAAGAAGACACAGATTATGGTCGCCACTAGGACAAAGGAAACATCACAATGTATTATACAAGTAAATGGGAATATTCGTAAACATTTGAATCGGTAGAATTATATCGGAACAGTCATAACATCCAATGGGAGATGCCTTGAAGAGATTAGAACAAGAATTGCCTTTTGCAAGATTAAAAACATACTGACCAATAAAACGACGTCAATTGCTACGAGACAAAGACTGTTGAAGTGCTACATAGAACCTATACTTTTGTATGAATGTGAAGCGTGGATAATGAGCAAACAAGCTGAAAAACATCTGATGGCTGTGGAAATGTGGTTTCTGAAGAAATGCAAAGAATACCATGGACAGACAGAAAAACCAATGAACAAGTCCTTCAATAAACAAATGAAACTCGTAAACTGATTAGAAAAATTACACGTAGAAACTCAAATTTATTTTGGGCATGTTATGAGAAGAAATTGTATATGCTGGGGGGAGGATCTGAGCACCTATGGACATGTCCGGAGTGCAACGAAGATACCCCAACTGATAACTAACTAACTAACTAATGAGAAGAAATAAAATGGAGAACTTGGTGACAACTGGCAAGATCGAGGGGAAGAGAACAAGAGAAAGACAGAGAAGTTAGAGCCTAGATGGAATGGCCACGTGGTATGCTCGAGGCAAGAACATTGAGCTGATCCACGACTCTGGTGATCGATTTAAATCGCGAATAATGACCGCCCACGCTTATCGGCATGGCGCATGATGAATGGATAATGTATTCGGCGAAACGATTACTCAAATATACTGAATAAATTAAGCCGTTCCAACCAGTTTTATACAAACAAATAGAGTTCGTTTGTTTTAACTTTGAAAATACCGTGGGGATAACAAATTCTCCGCAATTGAACAATATCAGTGACTGTGTATGTGTTTTAAGTGTTTCAACCTAAGCATTGGTCATTTATTCACTTCATATGAAATATAACTCTGCAGTATGCCCCTGCCGGCTTCCTGGCCTAGAGGTTAGCGACTTTTCTCCGTAATCTCGTATACTCTCGTAAGTAACATGACGACGGTGAGAATCAGCAGTGGTTCGAATCGCGTCGGTAACTTAGGGGTATGTGAGCCGGCCGCTCAGAAAACAATGGCAAACTACTGAGCGTAATCTTGTCAAGAAATCAAAGATGCTGATGTTAACAGCAATGTCCTGTAAAGGATATGCAAACAATTTTAGTATGCCCCTGACGAGATGAATTTAAGTATGCGTGGCAATAAATCGTGCAATATATTGTTTGTGGCTTCAATGTTTAAAATATAAGCTTATTCTCAGGCAGCTAATGTTGTGATTTCCACCTTTACTTCATTTCCACAATGTTGGATTGTGACCTTCGAGTTTGACAGCAATTTCTGGCTGTTAGAACAAGAGAGTGCCTACTCTGTTTAAGTGCAGAGTTATCACTTATTCCTGTGGATTCTGGAGCGTCCCTGAACTATGCTTGTGGCACTCTTGCTGGTTGTTAGCTCTCTAGCGCTAGATTAGCTAGTTGCATATCTCGTCTTTTTTTTTTTTTTTTTTTTTTTTTGGCTGTTTGTGATTTCTTGGCACGTTTACAATCAGTAGTTTGCCAATGCTTTCTGGACAACCGACACTCATATCTTTGTATGGGGACCAACTCTAGGCGGTCTGCTTCCAAATCACCCGCAGCTGTGTTTCGAACGCGGTATGCGAGATTACGAATTGCATTCATTGCCCCTTCGCCACAGTGCCGACCTAACGCTAGGAGAGTTATTAATTAGAAAATGTACAAGATGAAGTAAATGGGAGATGGTCACCCCCACCTCATTATACTATGTCTTCGCATATATAAAGCGACGGATATTACACGCCGGGAAATTACCTTTATTTTGCGTGTGCTAACGAGACAAGGAAGTAGAAACAAAAATATACAATATTTGTAACAAGATTAGTAATTGGATGCATGACCTAGGTCGAAACATTTCATGGCCACATCCCGGTCAGTTCTTTGAAAAGTAACAGAGATTGTGCTAATGTTGTTATTTACAACATTAACGTTAAAGGGAATCATTTAAATGATACTATAATACTGTGGAATGGTATTTATAATCCATATACTAGCTAAGGAAAACGTATTAGATGTGTTTTAACTATCTAAGGTGAGCCGAAAGTTTGGCTTGCAACCTGACATCGTACTTAGTTCCTCGTCAGCCAAGCAACTAACGCTGATTGAGCTAACCGTCCCGTATGAGTCAAATATTGAGGAACAGCATACGTACAAACTGAAGAAGTACGAAGACATGGTCGCAAGCCTTGAGCTGGAAGAGTACGCCGTAAGGCTATTCGCCTTTGGGGTAGGCGCCAGAGGTCTCCCACTCCGTGTTTGATGTGCTGAAGCGAATGGGCATTACATGACACGCAAGAACTCGGGCCCAAAAACAACTGTGTCAGGCGGCTGAAAAGGCCTCGGGCTGGCTATGGAATTGTCGGAACCTGAAATTGGATTAGTCTCGGAACAAGTATGGTTAGAAGCTGTAGGACTACTAACAATCTCTCAACCAAGACCACGAGCAACGTCTCGTGTCACCTCTTCAGCCTTTCCTCCGAACGTGGGTGGTGAATCTTAGTGCAGTCAAACCATACAAATGTCGGCTGAAGTCCAACCTCCATAACATTGCGGTAATCGTTCCTAAGTCGCACTCACTTAGCTGCAGAGACCAAGAGGTGGGTTCTGAAACGGAAAGGAAGAACCGGCTTCCTAGTAGAGTGCGGCGCCGTGAACGGGACACGAGGAAGGAATACGGCAACGAAGACGAATGGAGGCGATAGAGGCCGTGGCTGGGGAAGAAGCTGGCTCCCCACGACCTCGCGTGCTAAGGGGCGAGCACAGGCTGCGCGGACTATCCTTACCGAGGGAGGGAAGGCTTGGGAATGGACATGGTAACAGCGAAGGGACAAGCACAACGACAGGGATAACGAATGTGACCGAACGTCTCCACGGCAGGGGATCAGAAGCCCCCTGACGTGTTTGCTCCGCGGCGGAGTTTTTATGACTATCTAATCAAACAAGTCTGTGCCAAGTGACTCGAAATGCGTGTATCGATACACCATACATTACATTTTTTTACCTAACTCTTTCGCTACCGTGATCCCATCTGTGGGCACGATGTATTTCCTGAGATGGCAGTCCGCCCTTTTAGTGCCACAAAATGATCAGTGGTTTATTTCACATATTTCTGCTCCGTTTCGGAATTTTAAGTTACAGTAAACTAAAAAGTCGTACAGCCGAAAGATCTCTACGCCATCTCGGTGCGGTCAATCGTTTTCTAATATTGGATTCTTGTGAATTTTCAGTTTTAAGGTAGTGTTAATTTGTTTGTTTTGGTTTTTCACAATGGAAACGCCCACCAGTATGCGTCCACGTAGAATGACTTCAGATCAAGCTAGATTATTATTCGAAACTGTTTTAAACAATAGTGATTCCGATAATAGTGATTCAGACAGCAGTTATATCTGTGAATCTAACATTTTAGCACGTGGTGATAAAGATATTACTAGTGGAACGTCGTCTTCAGCTGAGGTGTCTGATGAATTTCCGTCTGACAATGAATGTCAGGATGTCACAATCACTTCTCAGCGGAAAGGAAAGCAAACAGTACAAAATAAGAATAAAACTGGAGGAAAAAACTTGAATCTACAAGCTTCTGTACAGCGTGATGCACCTATCCCATCACCATCGACATGGCAAGATGTGTCAAAAGGAGAAACAAAACCGAAGTTTGAGTTTCGTCCTCGAAGATCTCACGTCAACTCTAAACTTTATCATCTGCAAACACCTATGGATTTTCTCAAAGTTTTTTTTGATGATGACATAGTGGATTGTTTAATTAAAAATGTAAACAAATATGCAGAAAAGATCTTGATGCAGAACACTCCTAAAATAAACATTCTAGTCTGTTATCCTGGACCCCACTCACGAAGCATGAATGGCTGAAGTTTACGTCTGTCATTATTGCTATGGGACTTGATCCAAGACCATCTATCAAAGACTATTGGTGTACAAGTGCACATTTATATACTCCTTGGTATGCCACTATGTTTCCCAGGAACAGATTTGAATCTATTTTTCACACCATGTTTCACGTATGTGAACCAGAAGCATCAGGTGAAAAAAAAATTGATCCTCTTGTTGACATGATCCTGAAGAAATTCCAGGAAGCATTTTACCCATTTGAAAATGTGTCCATTGATGAAATGATTATTGGATGGAAGGGCAGATTTCAGCACAGACAATACAATGCAACAAAACCTCACAAGTGCCACATCAAAACATTTGGCCTTTGTGATTCTGCGACTGGCTATGTGGTGAATTTAAAAACTTACTATGGACGAAACACCGAATACAGTCCAGATTTAGATCTCACAACTGCTCATGCAGTGAAAGTGTTTGCCACACTACTGAATGTTCTCGGAGCTGGCCATCACATCTTTGCTGACAGATTCTACACTTCGAAAGCTCTGATTGATTATCTGCATTCCAACAATTTCAATTATACAGGGACACTGAATGTCAACCGAGTAGGCTTCCCTCCTGAGTTGAAGCATTTGCGACTTCAGCATCAAGAGATGAAGTGGTTTCTTGAAGGAGAAAGAATATTGTGTGTGGCATGGAGAGATAAAAAAGCTAAAAAACCATGCATTGTTGTCTCTACCAAGTCTGTAGTTGGAACTGTTGAGAGCGGATTGCGAAAACCCCAAAGCAAGCCGAAGATGATCCATGAATATAACATGGCGATGAATGGCTGCGACAGAATGGACCAAATGGTTGGATATTATAATATCCATGATAGGAAAACCATTAAGTGGTGGAAGAAAATCTACTACTGGATCTTTGAAATTGCACAGATCAATGCTCACATCCTACATTCTATATGCCAAACAGAGAAAGGAGGAAAAAAACTGTCATTGAAGGATTTCAAGAAAAGTTTACTGGAAAGTGCTCATTGCGAAGCAGCTCAGAGTATTCCTGAAAGTTTGACACTCTGCCTGCCCAAGAATTTCAAAAAGTCAGTTGCAGGAAATTATGTCGAAAGAGTCACAGGAGCCAAGCATTTAATAGAATTTGTCGGTGTCAATAGAGAATGTGTTTTTTGCAGCACTCGAACTAAACGACACAGATCTTCTTTTGTTTGCTCCGGCTGCACTAATAGACCACACTTGTGCGCCAAAGTTTGCTTTGCAGCCTATCACAAATAGACTGCCACATATAGTAAATAAAAACAAACAGACATTTGTAAATATTCATTGTAATTAAATGTAAATCTGCCAAGTGTTTTCCTAATTTTTGTCTGGAAAAAAAAATACATGATTCAGAATCTGCGGCAAAACTTCTTTTCGGATGGTTGATTGGAAGCAATGGTGTTTATAGTTTAGAATAGTGTTGTTTGTTCAGTAAATTCAATTGGATTAGCAGTGATCAGGATATTGGATAACAACGCCCCCTCGGTAAGTACAATGTTTACATTATTTTTTACCTCTTTTTAACAAATTATGTTAGAAGTTATATTATTATTTTTATTTTATTTACAACATACAGCAAAAATTCTCCTACCAACATATTCCTTGTGCAATCCCCTTTATTTTGATATATAATACAACATTTCTGCTAAAATTTTAACCATTTTCATAACATTATTGCGACATACACCAATTTCCAGATTTCGGCCATTAGTTTTTTTCATTTTTGTGAAAAAGACATGGTTCAGAATATGCACCAAAACTTCCTTTTGGGTGATTTATATGAGCAATACTATTTATATTCTTGAAGACAAGTGGTGTTTGTTTGATTATTCAGTAAATTAAACATGATTAGCAGTATAGGAGTGTAGAAAACACATTCTAAGTGCAGTTTTTTAAATAATTTTTACCTCTTTAATTTCAGTTGTTATTATTAAACCTCTCATTATTGTCATAATATTTGTAACCTATCAATTAATTATTAACACTGTCATGTTCCTTGTGCAATCCTCTTTAATTTGATATGTAATACAATAGATCTTCTACCATCTTAACCATTTTAAAAGCATTATTGTAACACACCCCTAGTTCCAATTTTCTGCCATAAATTTCTGTTTGGTCACAGCCCAGTTTTTGTTTGGTAGTGAAAGAGCCAAGTGACTCGAAATGCGTGTATCGATACACCATACATTACATTCTTTTACCTAAATATCGTATACCTGATATAATTGATACATTAAGACGTAACGGCCGGAAAGCCGGTATTTCGGTCTGATAATTCAAATATGTATAGTGTGATTATGGTATACACACAATGGAACCTTCGACGGTGCTACAGAGTTAGTTCACTGTTTTGAGACTCCCCTAATGTGATCAATCAATTATGGCGATAACCATGAGGAATAAAGGCGAGACTATACAAACCAACCCAATCTGGATTGGTGAGTTGCGTATTAAAGAATGAATTTAAGACTTTGATCCTGTCGTACAGTTTGTTATTCACCTTTGTCAAATAAATAGAATTGGAAGCTGCAATGACTTGTCTGTGGGAGTCTCCGTGGCGAAGTAGTCAAGCCGTTTGACTCGGGCTCCGAAGGTCGGGGGTTTGATTCCGGGCCGAGTCCTTCGGTTCACGAGTGCATTTTTTCGGAGACTCCTGTGGGTCGTCACTGGAGCTACGGAGTTCGTGCTTTGTGCAATGCTTACCGCGCTGGGAAAAAGACCGAGCCAAATGGGATAAAAACCGGGTGCAATAAAGTCGATCATGTGGACTATTTAGCGACTTTTTTAAAGACTTGTCTCCATCTCAATAGTGAACCGTAGCATTTATCCTGAACATGTTCATGAGCTTTTCGTGCAGTGTACTAGACATCATTGCTGACCATCTATGTCATTATTATAGGGTACTTTGGTGTCTCTCATGTAATCTTGCAGTGTGCAAAGAATTTCGTCGTCAACCGACTTTAGAAAGCAGAGATCAGCGGTGATCTTCCCATCGTTAGCCAGGCCAACTTCTCTTAAGTTTTTGAACCGGCGGGAATATGCAGGGAAATGTCAGTCACCGTGGCTATTGAAACTGTGGGAAGATGCAGGGACATGTCCGTCACCATGGTTACTGAAACTGTGAGAAGATGCAGGGGCATGCCCATTACCATGGTTACTGAAACTGTGGGAGGATGAAGAGAGATATTGGTCAGTATGGTTACTGATCCATCGGGGGAAATTAAGGAGATTTTGCCTGTATGGTTCTCGTATTTGCAGAGAGTGAAGAAAGATCTTGTTCAGTATGGTTTCTGGTCGTACAGGGAGATACATGGAGAACATGGTCAGTATAGTTACTGATCCTACAGGCAGAAGAAGGACGATCGTTTTTCCGTTTGGTTCATAATAATTCAGGGAGTTGTTAGTCACAATGGTTCCTATCATTGTGGGGACATGGGGGAGGGTGATATATTGTGGAGAAATGGAGAGCGGAGGACTTTGACGCTACATTTGTGCCTAGACTAAGAGACATGGTAGTGGTAAGAATTGGCACTGCCAGACACGAGAGGCACTTCCGGAGAATAAGAGATCACATCAACCAACACAGAACTGGCACTGATGCATATTTTGGTGAGGAGTGGGAGGAGGAGGGGGGAGAGAAGAGGTTCTGAACACTTATGGACATGTCTGAGGTGCAAGGATGATAATTCGACAGATAACTAAGCATAACGATGCAGGGAGATTGTAATAACTATGGTTCCTAACCCTGAGAGAAGATTAAAGAAGATATTGTTCCTTATCACCATCATCATGTGACTTGTCAGTTGACCTAAGCGTTCCCGTCTTTCCACAAATCTCGGTCTTTAGTGCTCTGAACCAACTCTGCTAATGATATTCCTTCTTGCCACCAGAGGTGTGGCAGAGGTGTGGGCAGAGGTGTGTCAAAGAGTAAGCACAGACAAGTCACTGAAATTGTTCTGGCGACTACATAAAAGAATGAGTGGTTGTCACGAAAACCACTGAAGTTAACAATCAGATGATACAAATAACAGAGACAGTCTGATTCACAGATGCAAGTTGTTTGTTACTGGCGGCGGTGAGATCAAACGGTACAGCCGTCTTTGAGAATTCCCTGGGAGACGGAAAATATGACGAGGTTATTTTGCCGACTCGCAGGATAAAAGAGAGACGGGTGCTGTAGTTGAGATAAGGGAGACAATAATTCTTGTGATGTTAGGGAAATGGATAGTCTATCATTGGGACCATCTGGTGTTGACACCAAAGGACGTCACTAGAACAATCCAAGACTGTTTGAAAAACCTAACTTGTTGCAGCGAATGTAAACGAGAGAGTTTGCCTAAGCGGACGGTGTTTCGCTAGCTCTGTATGAATTTGGAAAACATCTACCGTGTTCGGGATTAATTAAATCTAATATACACGTGCCTGTCATGGCAAAATGTAGATGTGATTCAGGAGTAAAGCAGTGTTACATAAGGTACTCCATAGATTGTATTTAGGTATAATTAATGTAGGATAGACTGGTGATAGTTAGAGTTTAGGACTTTAACGTAGTGTGTTGCGTTGTGGTTAGGTAGTAAAAGAGTGTCGGGGACTGTAGGCAGCTGCATTGTAAAAACTAGCTAGGGTGATATGGTAATTGGCTCTGCTAGTTGAGAATAGGGTAGTGAGGTGACAATTAGCTCTGCTAGTGAGAATAGCGTAGTGGGGTGATATTTGGAGAGATTGAGGATGGGTTGGGAGATAGGGGAAATGTCCAATGGTAAGATCTTCCTGTGGGGTGCCTACTGGGGTTCTGCACTCTGTCTATTGGTCTTTCCTTGTCTTATCCTAATTCAGACCGAGGTGATGAGCTCCTCTGCTCCATGACAGAGTTTAGTTCGCTGATGAATATCTGAGCGAGGCCGTAGGCCTACGCTCAGCTAGTGGGGTCAGTGACTAGTGCTCTCACCAGGTGTGTTATCTCTCTAACAGGTTCCCCGCCAGTTACGAGGAAGCTCTACACTGGTTTTGATGAAGTTCTACTCCGGTTAGGAAGAACACAAGATGAACAGTAAATGTTTTAATAAGATGAATAACTTCAGAGAAGAAAGTTTATACAATAGTGTTTATGCTGGGCCCATAATCAGGAGGGTCCACCAGAACATGGCTCAGTTGAGCAAAACCATATAAACGATTCCTGTGTGATAGGGTTCTCCTAGGATGGGTGATGTTCGTTTTTACACAAAATATCAAATGAACACTAGGGATTAAAAAGGAACACTAAAAGTAGCATTCACATGGAGTTGTAGATTCCAGTGGAATATTACAAGGGACATTGTGTTTGTAACAATCTAGACAATAGATAGGATCAAGTGTGTTACCATTGACAGTGATACCAATTTTCACAGTACAGGGATTGGTACATTTAAGAACTATAGGGACTTATAGTATGCAGTGTGTAACCGATCCATGATCAGCGTTAAACTATAGACTGTATCTATTTCGAATGATCATGTAGATGGATTACCAAGTATCTACCGGAGAAAGTCAGCGTCTGGCAGGATAGACACATCGCTCGGTGAGGTCTTTATGTGCTGAGCTAACGTGCTGTAGTGTAATCTTGCTAGGATGATCTGACTTGGCTCCTAATCTGCTGGTCTGATTCTACGCACATTATAGTATACGACACGCATTCTTCGCATACACTTCTCACATACATTACACTTTTTTTTTAAATAAATTAATTGTTATTAATTGTTGGAAGCTAGAGTTGCTGAGTATGTTGTGTTGGGGAAGAATGAGAGGGGGCATGATCCAGTAGTGATAGAGAGAGAGAAAGAGGTGTCCATAAACTGAGGGAGTGTGGTGGACGGAATCTAGTGGATTCTTCAGGATAATGATAAGGGGTTAAAATATAATGTGGGTGTTGATTCCCCTCACTCCAGGGACGACACTAAAGGTAATCCACGACAGTGGTTTAGTCAAGAATAAGAGCATTTCTGACTTCCAAGGTGCTGACCTCATCTGGCAGAGGACTGACGAGGACAAGGGCAAAGCCTTTTTGAACGCTATCTAGAGCAGAGCAACCAGACAGACATGGGATGCCGACATCTGGCCAAGGAGGTCACCTCAGACAGGTGCAAGGCCCAGAACACTTCGGATGAAGACACAATGACAGTGAAAGAAATCAAGGCTGTGCTTCGACGATCAAAAAACAGCGCTTCAGGGCCTGATGGTATAAGAAACAACGTCATCAATAGGTGTACCGACAACAAGCTAGAGAAACTAGCAGACATGTACAACAACAGTATAGGGAGTGCTAGCATCAAGGAGGAATGGTTACACAGCTATCTGATTCCCTTGCCGAAGCCTGACAAAGACCACACAAAAATTCAGGGATATCGAATTATAACCATGCAGAATACAATAGGCAAGCTGCTGGAGAACGTAATTGCCAGGAAAATATCAAGCCAGCTAGAGAGGCAAGGTGTTTTCCCACCTACCCTGGGTGGGTACCGCCCAAAAAGAGAAACCTGGACCAATGCAGCAGTTTTTGCCCATGGTGTCTATGAAGGTTTCCACTCAGGCATTGAAACCTTTGCTGCAGCGATTGATCTTGAGGACGCGTACAAAAGAGTACCATTGGATGTTTTAATGCTTCAGCTTCTTTAACTCAAAGTACGTCCATTCCTCCTTAGTTGGATCGCTGCAGCCCTCTTCCAACAGAAAGTCGTTTTTAGATGTCGCATTTGGACTTCGGAACCAACAACAATATATCCTGGCCTACCACAGGCATCACCATTATCTCCTGTACTGTTCAACGCCTACACAGTGAGAATCACTGGACCTGGCAGGACATTGTCATATGCCGACGGTGTTTCAGTGTATCGTCAGGGTAGGGATAGAGAGCAGATTGCTGTGGAACTACAAACCGAACTCAATCGCATAAGTACTTGGTGTGATGAAGCTGGGGCACTGGTCAACCCAACAAAGGCAACGGTGACTGGTTCTCGTTGAATAATCATATTGTCAACACTCCAACGCCAACTGTAAAGCTGTGTTCAGAGACGGTGGAAAGAACGCAGGCAATGAATTACCTGGGGATACGGCCTTGCTTATAATGAGCACATAGACCAGGTGATAACAAAGGCCAAGTGGGGTTTGGCTGCGATGCGAGTGATGGCGGCAGCAATCTGTGAGCAGCGCCATCTATGTCTTCTGTACGAGGGGCCGGTCATGTCTGTTTTTGAGTATGCAATGGCAATCCTGACTCTCAGCCGTAAGCAGATAGAAAGGATGGAAAGGATACAGAATGAAGCTATGCGCATTATTCTTGGGTGTACAAGAGATACAGCATGCAGGGCGATGCGGTACCTTCTTGATTTTCCAACCATTGAAGACAGAATACAAGTTTGCAGAGCACGCTCCTACCTCAGAGTTAACGCAAACACACAACATCCACTGCATAGTGACATTATTAAGGTGAAGGGCAGGAGGTAAAAAAGAGGACGGTCGTGGATGGGTCAAGCCGAAGACATTCTTCAACAGGTGTGTTCACTTGAGGACTTAGAACCTGGCGAGGAGTGGGTACAAGTGCCAACAGATTTCTGCACATCCTTTTCAGTCTGCATCCAACTAGATAGAAAATGCAGACAAGAAAATCCGGCTGCTGTGGAGGATGAAGTACAAGCGTTGATTTTCGAGAATTCGCTAGACGTTGATGCTGTCATCTACACAGATGGGTCGGTCGTCCGACATGTGAGAAGCTCATGGGCCTTTACAGCTCGGGCCGGAGGGAGAATTGTGAAGGAGGACTTTGGTGCTTTTGTTAAGACCACATGTAGCCTGACTATGGAAGTCATGGCAGTAAGTAAAGCAATAACATGGCTCGAGACACAGACATTCACTAGGGCATGTTTCCTTAGCGACTCGATGAACATGATCAAGAGGATAGAGGAGGGGTCGATCCGAAGAGAATAGTTGCTGCCTCTGGAGCGGTTTCGGCTGGCAAAGATTAGTTTCATCTTCGTGCCAGGGCATGCAGGAGTACAAGGAAACGAGCTGGCTGACAAGCTCGCAGGTGAGGCTACTGTGGAGGGCGGACGCGCCATGGACCAGGCTGACATTCTGAATGCTCTACGAGAAGTAAGACTTTTGCGTGAACCAAGTGGTGACTGTGAATCTACAACCATGGCCAGACTGCGAGAACAGCAAAATAAAAGAGGGGTGGCCAAACAAGAACACTACGCAGTAAGCCAAAGAAGATTGATAAACCAACACAGAACTGGTGTCGTTAGCAGCTACACGCTGCGGGATTTGCTGAGGAGGGGATCCGAGCACTTATGGACTGAATGGTTCGATGTGCAATGAGGATTATCTTTCGACTAACTAACTGACTAACTAACTTGCCACCATCTCAGTCCATCCAGCATCTTTTCTCTTGGTCAGCCTTTGCCTCTTTTCCCTTTTAGTTCCTCTCTTCTGCTTCTGTTTATGTGACCAAAGAATGTTATTTGGCTCTTTCTTATATGTTTGTCTCTGTCTTAGTGTGCTATATAATGTTAGAGTTTGATTAGCCTCTTCCATATAATCATTTTTAGTTACTCTGGAAGTTCAAGATTTTCGCATTATTCGTCTCAGGAACCACATCTCCGTTGCTTCCAAGCATTACCTAATTTGTCCATTAACGTTCTAAGATTTTCTGCTATACATGAAAACAGGTTGTGTGTAGCTTTTCAGCACGCTCTTTCTTACATGAAGTGATAGTAACTTATTGCATAAGATACTTTTCATTTTATGGAATGCAGCTTTTGCCTGTTCTATTTTGCTCTTAATCTTCGTTATACATCATCAATCTGATGTTATACTTGCCCCTAGGTATTTAACTTTATCAACTTGGTTAAGCATTTTTTCCTGTATTGATATCTTGCACTTTGGTATCATCTTTTTCTTAGATATAAGCATTGTTTCTGTTTTCTTGATACTCAAGGACAGTTATTATTTTTGGCACTCTCTGTTACTACAATATCCAAACTGTGTAGATTGTCTGCATAGCGTTGATTGTTTATATTATAACCTCCAACTCATATTCCTAGAGACCATGCAGAGAGATAAAGGAGATCTTGATCCATATGGTTTGAAACCATACAGGGTGATAAAGAAAGAAGTGGTTCCGTATGGTTTGAGACCATACAGAGAGATAAAGGGAGATCTTGTTCTGTATGGTTTGAGACCATAAAAAGAGGTAAGGGTAGATCTTGTTCTCTATGGTTTGAGACCATACAAAAAGGTAAAGGGAGATCTTATTACATATGGTGTGAGATCATGCAAAGATACAAAGGGAGTTCTTGTTCTGTATTGTTTGAGACCATACAATGAGATAAAGGGAGATCTTGTTTCATATGGTTTGAGATTACACAGAGAGATAAATGGAGATCTTGTTACTTATGGTTCGTGACCATACACAGAGATAAAGGTAAATCTTGTTCTGTATGGTTCGTGACATACAGAGATGTAAAGGGAGATCTTGTTCCATATGGTTCGTGACATACAGAGAGATAAAGTGATATTTTGTTCCGTATGGCTCGTGTCCATACTGAGATATCAAGGGAGATCTTTGTCAGAACGGTTCCGCATCATACGGCTTCATTGTGTCTACATCATGAAGATCAAGAAGAAATAAATGAACAACAATTGGAGATGATTTTCTTCTTCTTCTTCTTCTTCTTCTTCTTCCTCTTCTTCTTCTTCTTCTTCTTCTTCTTCTTCTTCAGCGTTCCGAGCCATTGAGGTTCTTTGCTGCAGATACAATCCGTCTCCATTCGTCTCTCTGGTTGACCTCTTGCCAGTCGTTGATTCCAAGTGCTTGTAGGTCTGTATATATATATATATATTATCTCTCCACCGTCTTCTTGTCACTGGTGAGATATTGACCACACCACCTCTCAAGTACCGATCGGTCTATAAAAGTCTGAGATTAGCAAACTATTTCTAGTATGCCTCTAGGCGCCTAAACAACTTTTCAGTTTACTGTTTTTACTTAGATGGTATGTTCAATAATTACTTTGGCGTTCATTGTCTAAGGATGAGAAGTGGAACTGGCATGCAATTTTGTTTTCTAACCTTAATCTACAAAACTAAACAATGAAACACACTTAGACCTCTGTAAGATGAAGCTAAGCATGAACCAACATAGATATCAGCGTTAAGTGGGGATAAATCAATCATCTCCAAAACTAGCTGGCAAGGACAGGTAACAGGAACAATAGAATGTCACCACTGGATCCTTCAAGCTTTTGTTGAACCTAAAAACTGGAGTGTTTGTTGGCATGGTAAAGCACGTGCAATAAACAACAGGTGTTATGATTACATCTGGGTAGAAAGCATTTTATTCACTTTCTAAACTTGCTGGTGTGTCTGAGTTATTTCAGTGAGCGTATTACATCTCTGCTCACGCTGGGGAGAATAATGTATATTTAAACATATCTCTAGCTCTTTCATCAGCGCTTGTATATTTGTTTTTACGTTTCAGAAACTGATGCACATAAAAGCAAAATCTTCTGACGTTTGAACTGTGATTGAAATGTGCTGTTTCCAGACATTTATCTGGGATGATTTTTTTTTTTTTTTGTTGGAAAGGCATGCATATGATTAACAGAATAGATAGAATGATGATGGAGTGAATGTAAGTAAGGAAACTTTCAGGAAAGTAAGCAAAGAAACCTTTTGTCCCCATTAATGCTCGTTGGGCAAATGGTGCTCATCATCATCATCAAGTGCCCTGCTAGCTGGTGTAGGCATTCATGTTTCTCCACAGATCTCGGTCTTTGGTGTTTTAGATCAGCTCTGCTGATGATATTCCTCCTTGCCACTGTCTCAGTCCATCCAGCATCATTTCTCTTGGTCTGAGTCTGCCTCTTTTCTCCTTGATCTGTTCAGTTGATGTTCTCCAATGCCTCATTTCGTTCACTGGTTCTAGATTGTGGATACTCATACAATCTTGGGAAGATAATGAGGTGGTTTCCTATTGACTTTCACATCAACATGAGGGTCTTTTACCACAACTTTTGGCAGCTATTTCAGACTTTCAGGACAAGTGGGTGTCCTGTTCTGCTGTCCACTTATGCCGATTTTTTTTTTTTAAGTTGCATATCCCTTACGGGACGTTGCAGTCAACAGCATTTTTCAGCGGCTGTCAATGTACTAGGCAAGTGTTACGTTCAGTAGTTTGCCATTGCTTTCTGAACGACCGGCTTCCCATACCAGCACGATATAACACAACGCGACACGGTCTGCTGCACAAATCGGTCGCAGCTGAGCTTCGAACGCCTGGTACCCGGCTCACGTACCGCCTGTGCAAGCCTTTAGCCACGAAGCCGACCCGATGTCAGACCCAAATTGTATAGATCAACCGGCACTCTGTGGGCATTGTGGTCAATATCTCGCCGGCCGTCTTTTACACCGTGCACTCAGGCCAACAAAAACGTGATAGTCATTGCACTTTACATACCCACAGTATCCTCCTGCCACGGAACATGTTTAACTTTGTTTGGTTGGTAGATACTATTACTAATTCAAAGGTAACATACGGAGATCGGTCAAAAAGTAATGCCTCCTATTTTTTTTTTAAATCTATGTAAATACTACATCGGTGTGCATTTTATTAATTTAGCGGGATTCCTCAAACACTATTCTGCACTATATATCAATACCAACCTGTTTCAGTCACAGGTTGCGCTACAGTAACGGTTTAAAAACGGCCACCAAACAAGTTCGGTTGAAGCGACATAATGTCATAAAATTCCTCAGTGCTGAAGGCGATACCCCGTTTCGCATCCACGAACGTTTGAGTATTGCTCATGGAGATTAAACAGTGGATGTTAGCACTGTCCGACGTTGGGTACGTCGTGTGGCGAGGCTGAAGTCGGTCAATCCTCACTGACTGACGCAAAGCGGACTGGCCGTCTGTTAACCGCATTGACTCCACACATCATTAATGGTGTTGATGCCACCGCGCACAAACCTTTGAATAACCCAGGTCTTTAATGATGGTCTGTGCACTGCCCTTACTAATGGACATCATGGAATACAGTTCATACAGTGTTACCTAACGGTCACCACAAATGATGTCATCAACTCAATGAATATTAACCGTCCCTCGTACTTCTCTAACTTTTTTTTGCCGTAGGCAATTGTCACATTGACACTCTCTATCCAACTTGTTAGTTTAACGCTTGATGTCCACTGATTTTTTATACAGAGATCTCCTGTGACTATATTAAGACGTGACGGCAGGATGAGAAGAATAAAGAGATGAAAAAATAAAAGCAATGAAGAGAAAATAAAAATTGGAAAAACTTTTCCTACTTACCTCAGAATTCCGAGTTGTGTAGCCTGTGGCTGGAATAACAATAAATAATATCCAAAGTCTTTTGCATGACGTTGCAGTAAAGTCCTTAGTGGATGTTTAGTTCAGTAGTTTGCCATTACACACACACACACACAGAGAGAGAGAGAGAGAGAGAGAGAGAGAGAGAGAGAGAGAGAGAGAGAGAGAGAGAGAGAGAGAGAGAGAGAGAGAGAGTCGAGAATACCTGATCATTCTGGGCCACATCGATTGACGGATGCCAGTCGCGGCGATCTGGCAAATTTTGAGCTATAGCCTACGATGAGGGACGTAGTGATATTCTAGTGTGATAATTTGGTTGCGTCTAGCGTGTGCCGTGTGGTTTAGTGGTTACACGCCCACGTCACACGCCTGTGATCCGGGTTTGATCCCGGGTCCAGTCAAGGATATGCACTACTGACAAGCTCAAACGGGAGCGAAACTCGAGTCTAGTACTTCCAAATTGACGTGGACAAAGCCTTAGGTTCGTACTAGAATACGATCAGCATTGCCAGTTGTGGGCTGTGCTCTATGTTTAAATCTCAAATCCCGGAAGAAAAAAACACCAAATAAATCAACCTATACCTTTTTTCGAAAAGATCAGCACCGCTGTGTTTCGAACCCAGGTGTACGGGATAACGAATCGCGCCCGTAACCCCTTCCTTCATATGTTAATTTATGTATTAGCACCAAACTTACACCTTTTACTTTACCTGTACATTTAGGCATGATCCGTTTCTTTGATATTACTGTGATATAATAAAACGTCCTTACCCTTTCCTATTTATTGACTCCCTTAAAAATAAACAACCCCTTTCAATTACTGTTTAAGTAACTTACTTAATGTAGGAGAAAATAAAACAGCGATAGACTGACCGTGGCAGCTAAATTTAGTTGGCTTTATTTTTTTCACGTACCTGGCAAGACCGGGACTGATGGGAAAACAAAGGCCCAGTGTAGCCATTTTAATTCAGCCAAACAAGGGGAGCAGACATGTAAAAGTTCCCCGTGTGGGGAAAAGGTATTGTTGCCTTTAAAACCATGATTCTCTTCAACTATTGGTATGTTATATCTACATTATTAAGATGTATTTATGTATTACATAGACCAGTATGTTTAATTAATAATTAGAATAATAAGTCAACAATTCTCTTAAACCAGGCTGGATGATGTTTACCAATGAAACACATGTGGGCGCCACGCGGTAATTTTTCCTATGTCTTACAATTTCAAATCCATATGTTAAAATCTTGTATAGGCATTATGAACTTATATCTCACTAGTAGTGCTTACAATCTAGAAATATTATGTGTACCGTAGAGTATCAAACTCAGGTCAAAAACACATTCTAGGCATTTTCTCAAGGTGGGAACAGACTCTTGATTCATACTTCGGTAGAGAACTCGTGTCTGTCAATTTCATATTCCTATGTTAAAACTTCTATGCATTGTGAACTATATCTCATTGTCTATGCTTAGAAATCTGCAAATAATCTATGTACTATAGAAAGGAAATTGTATCCATGCGGAGACATACACATGACTACGCATTTCTTGGACTCAGTTCATTTTGGATAAATTGTTTTCCTAATTCATAATCTGTAACTTGGAACTAGAGTGCTAAATTTTAGTACAATCCTTTTGTTAACAGATTATCAACCACTCAGCATGAGTAATGAACATATAATCATTTCATAAAATAGTGTTAGGGAATGCCATGTTTGAATATAAATTCATGAACAATTAAAGTAAACGCGTGATGTAAATGCATGTTCGGATAGGATTCAATCCCCATCGCCTCACCGTAATAGAAACAGAAGCGAAGATTGATGTGAATAAATTGCTTGCAATATTCAGAATACTGGACCTTCGGCATAAGTTATTCTAATAAATACACTCCGAATAATAGCAGTCATTGGCAAAATATATCACAGCGATTACTATCCTCATGTGCGGTACGCAGTGGGGAAAACAATATATGTTTTAGTTATGGATTAACCCCTGAAGAAAATTCAAAACCATGGGCTCCGGCATTAAATTGTATGATTAAATTATTATGTATGATTATCATGTACTTAATATCAGAGAAATGTACATGTATGTTTTTTTCTGTTATGAGAATTTTCTCTATTCTGATTGTTACTTTTTCCTGTGGGAATATACATTTTAATGTTGCACCTTGGGATTAGAGGATGTTGATGTAAGAATCCATGTGTATGTCAGTACTTAAGAAGCCAATGTTGAATAGTCTTGACCTAGTGATGATTATAGTGCCGAAAGGAAGACGCGGCATTAGAAACCACAGAGATTCTGTATAGGCTATTCTCTTCAAGTAATGATAGAGACAATATCAACATGTTGGATGGACAGAATGACTTCACTCATCCAATAGTCCCAGTAACAACAGAACAAAATATAAGTGAGAAAATACCTTACTCACTATGAAGAGTCAGAATGGCTCTACTCAGCAATGAGGGACAGTGGAACGTGGACACCCACTCCTTTCCCCTTTTCCCCTTGTTGTTTTGGAATTTTGTTTGTAATTGTGTTGTAAACCTTTTACCATAACACAGTAGGTTAATGCTCGTGTTGTATTCTTGTAATCCCTTTTCTATAGAAGAGAAGCAGGTGGTGGTTGAATGTGGTGGGACTATATCACTACACCTGGACCCTGGGTCAACAGCCAGAAAGTGAATGTCCTAACCATAGTCTGCATCTAGAAATACCCATGGTTACTGCTGCGCTCAATAGCTCCATAGCGAGCAAGAGATAAATTCGAAGACAACTGACTGGGTGAGTGATTAAGTCCTATTTTATTAGGAATATCCAGGATGGACTTCAAGATCTAATAATCTATAAAGATGAAGATCAACAGAGTACTGACAACAGTGTATCGTCTGCTTTACTTCTGAGAAGTATCACCTATGGCCTCATCATTCAACCAAGTCAGTGAAACTATGGGACAATCCTTCTACAAGTTACTAAAACTATCAACAGTAAGTAACCTTCAACTGTTGGTTGGATTACCAAGTTAATATCCAACAATGGATAAGTCTTCGAAAGAATGTCTCACAGCTGCAACAGTCAAACATGGAATTCAGCCATTCACCACCAAGTTCTAGCTATGAACACCAACTCAAAATGGGAAGAGACACTGAAACAACTTTATAAGCCAATACAAGCAACTTCAGAACCTCTGAACCCTAACAACACCAGATTACCTCAAGGTTCCAAAACCTGAACACATAAAAAAGACCATATGAAAGCAGTTAGCGGAGTAAATGCCTCTACGCCTGCAACCACAGGAATCACCCGATGGCCTGCAACCCTGGATATGTGGTGGAATAATATTCTTCAGTCTCATGCTCTCAGCAGAATCCTAGAATTAATTCCAGATGAACCAAATGAATAACAAGCAGAATTGTATGTCTACACTGAAAGTAAATAATGAATCAGAACTCTGTGCTGGTCCCATGTCAGCCTAAATGCCATCAACTGTGGAATAGGTTATAGACTGATGACTAGGTGGGTGAATAAATCTGTGGGAACAAAATTGAGATTCGGATATTATAAGCCGAGAAGCTGAAAGGTCGGCATCCTTTTCATCGGATATGGTGATATATGGAAGAACCTTAGTCCAAGACTCAAGATGCATCTCCTGAAGGTATGACCAACCCAGGCCTCAATTTCACACTGACACCGAGCCGTTCGCAACAGAAGATTCTTGAATTCAGCTCCACGGAGGAGATATGTATATGTGGTGAATTTATTTCTTAATAGGGATTATAAGTAGTTCTGCAACAAACTTCAGTGGACATTAAAACATGACTGTGAGTATTTATTGCTGTCACGGATAATTATGGACATTAACTGCTTTGCACTGGAGAAAAATACCCATCCGCAATGCCTAAATGAACACTATAATTAATTAAGTTAATTATTAGTATCAACTGTTTTCATGTGTGTGTTTTTCTTCTTTGACATGGAAAAGGTAAAGAGTGTTTTACATGGTAATGGTGTACAACTAATGGGTTGTGTAATGGTATAGATGGTATAGTATTTTGACACCAACTCATTATTTTTAAAATGAGAGAATGGTAAAAGGTGTCAGAAACCAATGTTGATATGTTGGGTTCTATTTAATCTTTATTTGCCTTAATTATGAGGGTAAATGAAAGTAGACCGAATTTGTGGTTGTTGTGTTGTTTGTAATAACATTGTTGTTTTTTTTTTTTTTTTTTTTTTTTTTTTGGGGGGGGGGGGGGGTCACTGGGTACTATATTGTAATAATGCAATGAATCCCATGCCTGTCTGAAAATGCATAGTGTTTATTACACATATATATGTAACTGCAGATCTCGAGTTAATACCTGAACTGTTTGTCCAAATGTGTTGTGTACATCAAGTAAATGTGGTGTCCAACAAGTGGTTGTTTATATATTGTGAGCAATCAATATCCTTCTAGCACTATAGTAAATTTAAAGGGTGATGAAGTGGGAAGGGAAACCTACACACAGATGCCATTGTTTCAAGGATTGAACTCTTTTCTCCTGGGATTTGTGGTAAATATCCCTGATCACCCTGCATTCTAACCAGTGACCAGAGAATCAATAATACCCCCTAGACATTTCAACGAAATATTCTTAGGAATTAAAATCCACATCCCACAATTACCAGTAATTCTACCTTCCTATTATTCAAGCTTGGCGTGTGTTATTTACACTTTCTCCAACCACTATACCTATAATTTTCTTTAGTTCCTTTTGACTCGTTGCTATCAATCAAGTGCCATGCCGGAAAGCGTGGGCGGTCATGACTCGCCATTTCACTCGATCAACAGAGTCCTGGATCAGCTCAGTGTTCCTGTCTCGATCATGCCATGTGGCTAAACCATCCAGGTATTTTCCTCTCGGTCTTCCTCTTGGTCTGTTCCCTTCGATCTTGCCAGTTGTCACTAAGTTCTCCAATCCATTTCTTCTCATAACGTGTTCAAAAAATGTTGACTGTCTACATCTAATTTCCCTAATCAATTTACGATTTTCATTTGTCTCCTGTAGTACTTGGTCATTTGTTTTTCTATCTGTCCATGGTATTCTTTCCATTCTCCTAAGAGACCACATTTATGCAGCCATCAGATGTTTTTCAGCTTGACTGCTTATTGTCCAAGTTTCACATCCATACAAAAGAACAGGCTCTATTATAG
The DNA here is from genome assembly GCA_963921405.1 of Cepaea hortensis. NCBI lineage: Eukaryota > Metazoa > Mollusca > Gastropoda > Stylommatophora > Helicidae > Cepaea > Cepaea hortensis. Next base: position 125,893,688 of record OY992878.1, read on the forward strand.
CACCTCAAAACTCTTTTGCTCGTTTCAATTGACATCTTTTTATTGGTCAGTATGTTTTTCATCTTGCTAAAGGCTACTTTCACTATGGCAATTCTTGTTCTAATCTCTTCAAGATACCTCCCATCAGATGTTATGACTGTTCCGAGATAATTGTATCGAATCACTTGTTGAAGAATATTCCCATTTACTTGTATATTACATTGTGGTATTTCGTTCTTCCTAGTGACGACCATAATCTGTGTCTTTTTACAATTTAATTCTAACCCCCGTTGTTCACTGTGTGCAACAACCTCATCTACTAATTGTTGCAGATCCTGTGCATTGTCTGCAATCAGTACTGTATCATCTGCATATCTAATGTTATTGATGTTTCGTCCTCTAATGCTGATTCCATTTGTATTTTCTACATTTCTGAAAATATTTTCACTGTAAAGGGAAAAAAGATCTGGAGACATCACACATCCCTGCCTAACACCTCTCTTAATAGGCTGATATTTTCCGACTTTATTATCACTCCTTATGGCACCTTGTTGTTTCCAATATATGTTTTTATAAGTCTAATGTCTTTCCCATCAATTTGTAGATCTGCGAGCATATCTACTTTGTTGACATGTCTTACTTTATCGAAAGCCTTTGTGTAGTCAATAAAGCAAAAATGTATATCCTTGTTTACTTCTATAGCACGTTCAATAACTGTTCGCAGCATATACACAGCATTTACTGTACCCTTTCATTCTACAGAACCACATTGTTCTTCTCCCATTTCAGGTTGTAATTTCTTCCTCACTCTTTGCATGATAATTCGTAGTCAAATCTTTGTGATGTGACTCATTATACTAATTGTTCTATGTTGATCACATTCCAAGGCTCCTGATTTCTTTGGGATTGCAATAAATACAGAGTTACATAATTCAGAAAGTATCTCTCCAGTATCATATAATGTGTTCAGCAGTTTTGTGACTTGATCTAGTCCATATTCTTCTAAAGCTTTAATCATTTCTGTTGTGATGTTATCTGCACCGGGGGCCTTGCCAGCTTTCATATGCTTAAGAATATTTTGAACCTCCATCTTCAAAATTAGTGGTCCTTCATTATTAAATCTAATATCATACTGTTCCTCTCTCTTATCCTCATAAAGGTTTTCCACATAATCTGTCCATACATGTAGAATCTGTTCTTTTTCTATTATGATTTTGCCATCTTTAGTTTTTAGACGGCCTGTTTATGTACTTGTTCTTTTATTAGTAAGTTCCTGAATTCTTTTGTGCACTAATTTGGTATTTTGACTGTTGTGTTGTTTTACAATTTCTAAGCACTTGTCCTCAAGCCATGCTTCTTTTGCCTTCTTACATAATATTATGACTTGTCTGTGGATTTTTTCATATTTGGCAGAATTATTTTTGTTGAGTCCTCTTGTTTCCATTAGATGTAACATTTCTTCAGTCATCCATTTCTTACAACCCACCTTCTTTAATTTTAGAATAGTTGATTCTTCAGCCAAACTGATTGAATTCTTCAACATTTCCCATTGATCATTCACATCCTGGAATAATATCTCTAGATCAGACAATATATCAAATCTGTTCTGTATTTCTATGTTGAATTTATTTTGTATTTCCTTGTCATTACTCAATGTACACAAATCATATTTAGTGTTTCCTGTTTTATACTTGACTTTCTTCAACTTTATCCTCAGTGTTCCTGTAAGTAATCTGTGGTCGCTATAACAATCAGCACTGAGCACTGCTTTTGTTATTGTTAACGCGTTTCTAAATCTTCTGCTAATCAGAATATAATCAGTCTGGTTTCTAATCCTGCTATCAGGACTCCTCCATGTCCGTAATCTTCTAGGACGTTGTTTAAACCAAGTGTTCCTACAATAATTTCCTGCTATTTTGCCCACTCTACAAGTCTGCATCCTCTTTCATTTCTCTCTTCTAAACCACTGTTTCATACTGTGTATATATCACCTTAATTTCCTACTTTTGCATTGAAGTCCCCTATTATGATGTTTATTTCTGAATTATTACATTTCTTTAAAGCAGACTCTATGTCATTATGAAATTCCTCTACATTATCTTCAGTGGGGCATATACTTGAATAACGTTTATGCTGAAATGTCTGCCGCTTAATTTAACTAGTATAACTCTTTCTGATACGGCCCAATATCCTTGAACAGATGTTGATGTTTGCCGGTCCAAGATAATTGCTACCCCTCTTTGTGGATATTCTCCCCCAGAATAAATAATCTTAAAATCTCCATCTATCTTAATGCCTGCTCCTGTCCATCTTGTTTCGCACATCCCTAAAATATTAATTTTCTCTCTTTCCATGTCTTTTTTGATGTTATCTAATTTTTCGTCGTCGTTTAACGTCCTAACATTCCATGTTGCTAATTTTAATGTATCTGTCTTTGTCTTGCGATGATCTGTCTTTAGGCGAATCATAATGAACTAAGCACTTTTAAAGAAGGTAGTTTGCCGTTGCTTTCCTTCCATGGCAGTGACCATACTGGACGGGGACCGCAGCCATTGTCTCGTGAAAGAGATCTTCTGCCTACCGTCGCGAAACTTGAGACCATAATCACCACCTGCCTTTCGTGGCTTCTTTCGAACACTTCACATAAACGAATACGAAATAACACCATATAATCCACAGGAAAACACTAAAAACAGCGTCTCCCGAAGAACAAACGGGTCATTTCGTTCATATATATATATGTATATATATATATATATATATATATATATATATATATATATATATATATATATATATATATATATATATATATATATATATATATATATATGTGTGTGTGTGTGTGTGTGTGTGTGTGTATATGTATAATATATATATATATATATAACTAGCTGACCCTGCCCGGCTTCGCCCAGACCCTGGTGGGGAGCATCTCATTTAATTCATATAAGTAGTCATATAAGTTCCCGTTCCCGTTACCGACTATCTGTCTGTCTGTCTTGGGTAAATGGAGGAGGGAGGAGGAAGAGGGAGATGGAGGAGGGAGGAGGAGGGCGGAGACAGGAGGAGTAGGGAGGAATAGGAGGGAGGAGGAGGGATTAGGAGAAGGAGGGGGAGGAGGAGGGAGGAGGAAGAGGGAGATGGAGGAGGGAGGAGGAGGGCGGAGACAGGAGGAGTAGGGAGGAATAGGAGGGAGGAGGAGGGATTAGGAGGAGGAGGGGGAGGAGGAGGGAGGAGGAGGAGGGAGGAGAAGGAGGGAGGATGAGGGAGGAGGAGGGAGCAGGAGGAGGAGAGGGAGGAGGAGAAAGAGGGAGGAGGAGGAATGTGAAGGGAGGAGGAGGTAGAGGGAGGAGGAGGGAGGAGGAGGAGGGAGAAGGAGGGGGAGGAGTAGGAGGGAAGAGGAGGTAGAGGGAGGAGGAGGAGGAGGGAGGAGGAGGGAGGAGGAGAGAAGAAGAGGAGGGAGGAGGAGGAGGGAGGAGGAGGAGGAGGGAGGAGGAGAGGGAGAAGGAGGGAGATAGAGGAGAAGGGAGGAGGAGGGAGGAGGAGGGAGGAGGGAGGAGGGAGGAGGGTGGAGGGAGGAGGTAGAGGGAGGAGGAGGAGGGAGGAGGAGGAAGGAGGAGGGGGAGGAGGAAGGAGGAGGAGGGAGGAAGAGGGAGAAGGAAGAGGGAGGAGGGAGAGGGAGGAGGAAGTTGAGGAGGGTGGAGGGAGGAGGTAGAGGGAGGAGGTAGAGGGAGGAGGAAGAGGAGGGAGAGGGAGGAAGAGGGAGGAGGAGGAAGCGGGAGGAGGAGGATGGAGGAGGGAGAGGGAGGAGGAGGAAGGAGGAGGAGGGAGGAGGCAGAGGGAGAAGGAGGAAGGAGGAGGAGGAAGGAGGGAAAGGAAGGAGGGAGGAGGAGGAGGGAGGAGGTAGAGGGAGGAGGAGGGAGGAGGAAAGAGGTAGGGGGAGGAGGAGGTAGAGGGAGGAGGAGGAGGAAGGAAGAGGGAGGAGGGAGAGGGAGGAGGAAGAGGAGGAGGGTGGAGGGAGGAGGTAGAGGGAGGAGGTAGAGGGAGGAGGAAGAGGAGGGAGAGGGAGGAAGAGGGAGGAGGAAGAAGCGGGAGGAGGAGGATGGAGGAGGGAGAGGGAGGAGGAGGAGGGAGGAGGAGGGGAGAGGAGGAGGGAGGAGGCAGAGGGAGAAGAAGGAAGGAGGAGGAGGAAGGAGGGAGAGGAAGGAGGGAGAATGAGGAGGGGAGGAAGGAAAGGGAGGTGGAAGAGGAGGAGGAGGGAGGAAGAAAGAGGTAGGGGGAGGAGGAGGTAAAGGGAGGAGGAGGAGGAAGGAAAGGGAGGAGGAAGAGGAGGAGAAGGGAGGAGGGAGGAGGAGGAGGTAGAGGGAGGAGGAGACAGGAGGAAGAAGAGTGAGGAGGAAGAAGGAGGAGGAAGAGGGAGGAGGAGGATGGAGGAGGAAGAGGAGGGAGAGGGATGAGGGGAAGAGGAAGAGGGTAGGAGGAGGAGGGGAGAGGAGGAGGAGGAGAAGGGAGGAGGAGGGAGGAGGTAGTAGGATGATTGATTGCCATCCCAACAGGTTAATATGTTATCGCGGACCTCAGAGAGAAGTGTCTATGTAGAAGACCATTTCCTGGACGTACGTATTTTGGGAGGGGGAGGAGGGAGGAGGGAGGAGGAGGAAGAAGAAAAATAAACTACGACAGTTGGCATCTCTGGAATGAAAGGAAGGCGTGTAGAAAATTTCATCTCAATCGGATGGGCCGTTCGCGAGCGCATAAAGGACATACATACAGACAGAGATACATAAATACATACAGAGATACATACATCCTAATTTATATATAAGATATATATCATATCCTTTACAGGACATAGTTGTCAACACCAGCACTTTACCGCTGTCGTTGATTTCCTGGCAAGACCACGCTCAGTAGTTTGCCATTGCTTTCTAAGCGACCACTTATCCCGTAAGTTACCAACGCGGCGAGAACCGCTTCCAATTCTCGCGCGCTGCGTTACCCTACGTGGATAAACAGGATCAAGGAGAAAGTGGTTTAACCCCTAGGCCAGGGAGACCGGCATCTATATATATATATATATATATATATATATATATATATATATATATATATATATATATATATATATATAGGAGGAGAGGGGGAGAAGAGAGAGAGAGAGAGAGAGAGAGAGAGAGAGAGAGAGAGGAGTGAGAGAGAGAGAGAGAGAAAGCGAGAGAGAGAGAGAGAGAGAGAGAGAGAGAGAGAGAGAGAGGGGGGGGGGGAGGGGGTATTACTTGTTGCAGTTTTGTTTGTAGAGAGATGAAGACAATTTGGCACTTTCGATTCTGCCACAATATTCATGTGAACCCACCGAACTTCACGACCTGCTTTTATTCTTCATGTACCCCATTGTCACAGTCGTACTGCTTTTATTCAATATAATCAGTTATGAACGGAATGTTGAGAACTATAATGAAATTTCTAATGAAGACATAAGACTAGGGAGGATCGCACTGTGATTAAGCAAATTCAAGACAATTGATTTTGAGTATAATTTTACTTTCTCATTGCTTTCTTGGCTGGGATATGGGTTTTCTTTTTTTTTTCTTTTTTTTTAAATTATTTTGTTTCTATAATTGTGTGAGGAAAGTTCTTACAGCTGTATGAAACAAGGTCTTACAGTTGTGTGGGACAAGTTCTTATAGTTGTGTGAGACAAGTTCTTATAGTTGTGTGGGACAAGTTCTTATAGTTGTGTGGGACACAAGTTCTTATAGTTGTGTGAGACAAGTTCTTATAGTTGTGTGGGACAAGTTCTTATAGTTGTGTGAGACAAGTTCTTATAGTTGTGTGGGACACAAGTTCTTATAGTTGTGTGAGACAAGTTCTTATAGTTGTGTGGGACAAGTTCTTATAGTTGTGTGGGACAAGTTCTTATAGTTGTGTGGGACAAGTTCTTATAGTTGTGTGGGACAAGTTCTTATAGTTGTGTGAGACACAAGTTCTTATAGTTGTGTGGGACAAGTTCTTATAGTTGTGCGGGACACAAGTTCTTATAATTGTGTGAGACACAAGTTCTTATAGTTGTGTGGGACAAGTTCTTATAGTTGTGTGAGACACAAGTTCTTATAGTTGTGTGGGACAAGTTCTTATAGTTGTGTGAGACAAGTTCTTATAGTTGTGTGGGACAAGTTCTTATAGTTGTGTGGGACAAGTTCTTATAGTTGTGTGGGACAAGTTCTTATAGTTGTGTGGGACTAGTTTCTACAGTTGTGTGGGACTGATACCCGAGGAATGTAACGGTTGGGAAGTTGCAAGCACAGTCCAGGTCTGAAGTACCTGACGATGAGTTGAATAGAGTTGACTCAAGATCCGACATAACTGTTCTCAAGAAATGTCCATACGTGCTCCGTCCTCATCTTTAACAAGCAGCGACGATTTTCAATACTAATGGTACAAGTTTCAGTCTGATTATGTGTCTGTCTCGCCTTTCCTAGGAGTACTGAGTGTCGGCCAGATCCTCTTGTCACTCCCTACCGAACCCTTCTCTCTAAACTATAATACCTGATAATGATGATAACTGAATTTCATTTAGATTGTAAACGCTTCATAAGCGCATGTACTAGAAAGATTACGTGCAAGTATCTGTATTCACTGTATCGTCAAGAAGATTAGTTAGTTAGTTAGTCAGTCAGTCAGTCAGTCAGCCAGTCAGTCAGTCAGTCAGTCAGTCAGTCAGTCAGTCAGTCAGTTGGTTGGTTGGTTGGTTGGTTGGTTGGTTGGTTGGTTGGTTGGTTGGTTAGTTAGTTAGTTAGTTAGTTAGTTAGTTAGTTAGTTAGTTAGTTAGCCAGCTATTGGGGTATCATCCTTGCACTCCGGACAAGACCTTAGATGTTCAGATCCTCTTCCCACCGCCACCTCCTAACATATTAATCAACCTCCTGTGGCTAAAGTGCCAGTTCTGTCTTGGTTGACTAGGCCTATTATTCTCCCTATGTGTCTCTCGTGTCTGGCTGTGTCAATTCTGACTTCCAAGTCTCTCATTCTGGACAATGAAGTAGACTGTCCCGCTTTCGATATCTCTCTAAGGGCGTTAATAACATCAGCCCCATGGGCTGGCAATCTGCTGAGAGTGCAGAGCCAGCAGGTTTATCTGTTCGTTCATTTCCCTCAGCTCCCTCATGTCCTGGAACGAAGATGAAGGTGACTCTGCTCACAACTGACCTCGATTCAGTCCACTTTCTAAGTACAGAACCCGCCTCGACCTTTCGGATCATGCTCATTGAATCACAAACGTTAAGGAGATGTAAGGATCGTTGGTATGTTTTCAGTGTTTAAACTGCGTGTCCAACGTTAATATTAAATCATGCACTGCATAATCAATGTAACAATAGGCTGGAGCTGGGAAGCTCTGTGATGATAGCTAACTACTCCACAATCAATATTTCTCTGACGCCTTAGAAGACAAAAGATCATAAAGAAATCTGGAAGTGCGAAATTCTAGTTTACCGGGAATTCCTCAAATATGTTTGCACGCGAGCATTCAAAGAATGGATTTCAAAGAGATGGTTTTCAACGATAGCAGGCAGCTTTTAAGAAACATTTTTTATTCATTTCTCACCAAAACCTTTCAGTGTTTTCAGTGTTTAAACTGCGTGTCCAACGTTAATATTAAATCATGCACTGCATAATCAATGTAACAATAGGCTGGAGCTGGGAAGCTCTGTGATGATAGCTAACTACTCCACAATCAATATTTCTCTGACGCCTTAGAAGACAAAAGATCATAAAGAAATCTGGAAGTGCGAAATTCTAGTTTACCGGGAATTCCTCAAATATGTTTGCACGCGAGGATTCAAAGAATGGATTTCAAAGAGATGGTTTTCAACGATAGCAGGCAGCTTTTAAGAAACATTTTTTATTCATTTCTCACCAAAACCTTTGTCCCTTGTAGTCTGTTGTGCAAGATAACTGTTGTGAGATCTTATCGCTTGATTCTTCCTGTACGAAAGCTGCGTTAATGTAGTGGCTACACGGTTGTCCGCCGGCTTGGTGGTCATGAGTTTATTCCACTTGGGAGTTGATCCGAATTGTTTAAATCGACCTGGGTTCCTAGGATGATCCAGTCTAACATTGGTCCATGGAGATGTTTTGGGAAGTAAAAGCAGACGGCATAATACTAACCTTATCATCCTCCGAGTGCAAATTGGTCGGTACAAAGATAGGTATAGCACCATATGTACAAAGGGCCTACGGCATATACAATGTTCTGTTATATTATTTTGTACTTATTTTCTGTACGAAACGACTCTTAATATGTTTTTTTTTTTTTTTTAACGAGTGGTTTTACGAGGGCAAGTTAATAAGTAAGCCACAAATGGCTGTAGAAAAATAACTAAATATGATAACAACTTGAAACAAGTCTATTTTTATACATACATTGTCCCTTTATTTCTCAAAATAATTTCCACCAACATTCATGCACTTATCCCATCTTTTTATAAGTCCTCCCAAACCTGCTGCATGGAACTGCGTGCTTTGTTTTCATTTACCTGCCATCCCACAGAACTGTGTGACTTACTTATTGACTCGCCCCCGTAACTTTGTCTACCCAGCTATGCACCGCTTTAAGGGACAAATATTTGTCAGCATAAACACTGAAAACCCACCTTGGCGGGAGACATTTCGCGAATGACGCCGAAGTTGAATGTGAAGTTAAAACATGGTTTAGAAAATAGAGCACGTATAAAATAGAGTATGTATAAAAATAAACTGGTTTCAAGATGTTATTATATTTAGTTATTTTTCTACAGCCATTTTTGGCTTAATTATTAACTAACCCTATTATATTCATTCGATGTGTCCTAGTTATTACTTACAAAAAGTGAAATATTATGCGGATAAAAATATATCGAAGTTTCATTCTGTGAGAAATTGAGAGCAATCAAGTAAGTCAAGTAAATGACACTTTTACATTGCGTATTACACCATTTCTTTTGGACATGTTATGAGAAGAACTGGATTGGAGAACTTAGTGACAACTGGCAAGATCGCAGGGAACAGACCAAGGGGAAGACCGAGAAGTAAATACCTGGATGGCTTGGCCACGTGGCAGGTTCGAGACAGAAACACGGAGCTGATCCACGACTCTGGTGATCGAGTGAGATGGCACAATCAAGCGAACTAGAGGCCCTTCGAATGTTTGTAGTTGCGATATATTTTTAATTATTTCCTGTTCTGATGTGTTTTTTCTTTATATGTACGCAACAATTGTTCGATACCGAAGATTAAGACAGTTAACATGTGTGGGTTTTCATCATCATCATCATCATCATGTGCCGTGCCGATAAGCGCGGGCAGTCATGATTCGCCATCTCACGTGATCACCGGTATCTTGAATCAGGTCTGTGTTTTTTTCCCCCATTTTTGACATGTGGTTAAGCTATCCTGATATTTATCTCTCTGCCGTCTTCTTGTTGCGTATCCCTTACGGGACGTTGCAGTCAATACCAGCATTTTTCAGCTGCTGTTGAAGTATTAGGCGAGGTTACGTTCGGTAGTTTGCCACTGCTTTCTGAACGACCGGCTCCCATACCAGCACGTTATAACACAACGCGACACGGTCTGCTGCACAAATCGGTTGCAGCTGAGCTTCGAACGCCTGGTACCCGGCTCACGAACCGCGTTCGCAAGCCTTTAGCCACGGTTGTCCTTTCAATTTTACCAGTTGTCACTAAGTTTTATAGTTTACTAGCTGACCCGGCCCGGCTTCGCCCAGTCCCTGGTGGGGAGCATCTCATTTAATTCATATAAGTAGTCATATAAGTTCTCGTTCCCGTTACCGACTATCTGTCTGTCTGTCTGTCTGTCTGTCTGTCTGTCTGTCTGTCTGTCTGTCTGTCTGTGTCTGTCTGTCTGTTTGTCTATCTATATATCTCTGTCTGTCTGTCTGTCTGTCTGTCTAATAGACCCATCCCTCTGTCTTTCCCTCCGTCTATCCCTCCCTTCCTCCCTCCCTGTCTGTTTGTCTATCTATCTATCTATCTATCTATCTATCTATCTATCTATCTATCTATCTATCTATCTATCTATCTGTCTGTCTGTCTGTCTGTCTGTCTGTCTGTCTAATAGACCCATTCCTCTGTCTCTCCCTCCGTCTATCCCTCCCTCCCTCCCTGTCTGTTTGTCTATCTATCTATCTATCTATCTATCTATCTATCTATCTATCTATCTATCTATCTATCTATCTATATATCTATATATCTGTCTGTCTGTCTGTCTGTCTGCCTGTTTGTCTATCTATCTATCTCTGTCTGTCTACCTGTCCGTCTATTATATATATCTTTCTATATGTCTGCCTGCCTGTCTACCTGCCTGCCTACCTACCTACCCCTCTCTCTGTCTATATATCTGTCTGTCTGTCTGTCTGTCTGTCTATCTATCTATCTGTCTGTCTGTTTGTTTGTCTGTCTATCTATCTATCTCTGTCTATTTGTCTATCTATCTATCTCTGTCTGTCTGTATGTCTGTCTAATAGACCCATCCCTCTGTCTCTCCCTCCGTCTCTCCCTCCCTCCCTGTCTGTTTGTCTATCTATCTATCTATCTATCTATCTATCTATCTATCTATCTATCTATCTATCTATCTATCTATATCAGGCTGCTTGAAATGTGTAAGGCGTCTTGGCTTGATAGCGCTGAGAAGTGCTGTCAAGCGAATCGTGTCGATATGATGGCGGAAAACACTTAAGATGCGATGATATTGTTCAACATCTTTTAGACAACTTCTTAAGTATAGAAAGATGAGTTACAATGTTATGCATTATGCATTATTTTTATGTAAACTTTGAAAATGCCTTAAAGATTGTATCATTATTTATTATAACTCATATGCCGGTACATAACTATAGACAAAGAGTTTATAAATCTTTGAAAACGATACAACAATATGACTATAAGTTATACAACAATGTTATTAAAATTTATGCCCCTTGAAATAACTTTTTCTAGAGTTAAGTCCCTTCGCTATATATAAATTTTAATGGAAAATGAAAAATGAAATAATACTGAGTAAGCAGGCGATTTCACACTAAAAACATATCACAGTTGGCAGCTCTGGAATGAAAGGAAGACGTATAGAAAATTTCATCTCAATCGGATGGACCGTTCGCGAACAAATAAAGGACATACATACATATATACATACACTCTGTTTTATAGATATAGATTTCTCTTCATAACGTGCCCAAAAATGATAGCATGTCTACGTTTAATTGTTCTAATCCGTTTACGGTTTTCATTTGTTTCTTGAACAACTTGGTCATTGTTTTTCTGTCCTTACCTGGTATTCTTTGCAATTTACAAAGAAACAACATTTACGCTGCCATTAGATATGTCTCAGCTTGTCTGCTCATTGTCCATGTTTCACATGTATATAACAGTATAGGTTTTGTTTACACTTTCACAGCTTTACCGCAGTTCCACCAAATTTTATTCATAGGTTCTATATAGTATGTCGAAACTCTTTTTCTAAGAGCCTTTTAGCTTTTAGACATTTTTAATAAACGTATTTATGTGTAAGTCATCATGTAGATATTGTTATAAATGCATTTATTTGTAGTTTATGTGTAAGTCATCATGTTGATATGGTAATAAATACATTTATTTGTAGATATGCATGTAGATATTGTTAATATGCGTCTTCATGTGTAGTAACGCATGCAGACTTATCTTCCGGTGTGTAGACATTTCTAATAAATACATTTATTTTAAGTCAGCGGGTACATATTGATAATACACTTATTTATTTGTAAGACAATATGTATGCATGATAAATCCATTCATTTTTAGACCTTCAGGCAGATATTTGTAATAAAAGTATATATCTGTACATTTATGTAGACATTGTCAGTAAACGCTCCATTTGTAAGCCAGCATCTAGACAATTTTAATAAACATATTCATTTCTCGACCAGCATGTCGACATTTTTAATAAACGTATATATTTGTTGTCCGGTATCTAGACATTTCTTTCAGTATGTAGACATTTCTAATAAACGTATTTATTTGTAAATCAACGTAGATGCTGATAATACGCGTATTTATTTGTAACTAACAAGGAGGCACTGATAATAAATGCATTTATTTGTAGACTATCCTGAAGAGATCTGCTAATATTTACACATTTATTTGTAGGCCAGTACGTAGACACGTCTAGCAAACGTATTTATTTGTAAACCAGCATGTAAACATTTTAACTAAGCGTATGTATTTGTAGACAAGCAAGTAGACATTGATATTAAATGTGTTTATTTGTATTCGGGAGTGTAGACATTGATAAAACATGCACGTATTTGTATACCAGCATTTCTTCCAGTATGTAGACATTTCTAATAAACGTATTTATTTGTAAGACTGTGTGTAGACATGTCTAATAAACGTGCCGTAAACATATTTAGCAAGCATAGATTTAAAACGTGGTTGGTGTATTTCTATCTTATTTTTAGCCAAAATGCAGTTACGTATATTTTTATCCACCTTTGCAGGATGATTACTGCAGCAACGTGGGAGTATAAATGCAAAAGATAGCATCTCAAGTGGAGGTAAAACTATACTTGAAATACAGACTGCATGGTTGCCACCAAACTTGCTGGTTCCGTCAAGATTCCGTTACGTCAGGAGCGTGGATAAATCAAAGCTGAGCGCGCAATGATTTAAATAACAGGAATGACGGGTTGGCTGTGTTGAATTATTGCCCTTTATAACAAGTAACGTAATGTGTTCTCAAAACAAGGACTCACCTGCAATTGGCAGGAGAGGTAAGAAGGAGGGGTGGGGTTGGGGAAGAGGGGGGGGGGTGGTAAGACATATAGGCACGGCGGCAAAGTCGAAAGAAAGCTTGAAAAGTTATAAACATTTTTGAGAGAAGAAATAGTGTCTAATTAAGAGGATACATGTCTACGTGTTTTTGTATGCGTGTGTGTGTGTGTGTGTGTGTGTGTGTGTGTGTGTGTGTGTTTTAAGGGGTTTAAAGACGTAAGAATCGACTTTATTGCACCGGGTTTTATTCCCATATTGCTCGGGCTGTTTCTGTAGATCGGCCTGCCGAAAGCGTCACGTAAAGAACTAACTACGTAGCTCCAGCGACGATCCCTAGTGATCTCTGAGATAACTGCACTCGTGAATATGATCTCTGAGAAAATTCTTGCACTCGGATCCAGAACTTTCGGAACTCAGTGAGGGCGTCTACACCCACTCGTCATGGATGACGACCCTGTGGATATGTGTTGATAAAAATATCTGTAATATTAGTCACAAGTTTACATCGCTGTTCTTGCTTGCTGTCGTGTTTACCAAATAAGTGAAAGCGGGTTTAACTACCAACACCGGTCAGCTGGACTAAAATATTCACTTCTCATCCTTGACTTGGTCACTTAAATACTTTTTCTTCTCCTCATTCGTTCGTTTGGAATGTTTGTTTTAGACGTAATTGTGTTGTGCCTGTTTACAAAAGATGGAAAAATTACATTAGAAAAAGATTAGATTTTTACATATACTTGTATGGTCAGATTATGTGAAACCCTTTATGATGATGCAAAAAAAGAACAGTATCATATACGAAATAATAATGAAGGACCATCAATTTTGAAGATAGACGTTCAGAATACTCTTAACCTTTTGAAAACTAACAAGACCCCGGGTTCAGACAACATCACAACAGAAATAAGCAATGCCTTTGTAAAATATGGAATAGACCAAGTCACCAGACTGATGAACACAATGTATGATAATGGAGATCTTCTTCTTCTTCTTCAGCATTCCGAGCCATTGAGGTTCTTTGCTATAGATACAAGCCGTCTACATTCGTCTCTCTGGTTGACCTTCTCTTGTCAGTAGCTGATTCTAAGTGCTTGTAGGTCTGTATGTATATTATCTCTCCGCCGTCTTTTTGGTCTACCTCGGGGTCTACGGTCATTTATTTCCTGAGTGTAAGCGAGTTTTGTTTCCCTATTATCTTCCATTCTTTCTATATGCCCCAGCCATTGCAGTCTATTAACCTTCATGATACCAGTGATTAGCGGGGACATAAACAGATTATAAATGTCTTTGTTGCGTCTTCTTTTCCACTCTCCACTTTGTGTATCCCTTATGGGCCCAAAAATGCGTTTAAAGACTTTGTTCTCAAAGGTTTGTAACAAGGCTTCGTCTCCTTTAGTTGTACTCCAGGTTTCAGAACCATACAGCACAACTGGTCTAATCAGTGTTTTGTATACTGTGATCTTGGTGTTACGAGATAGCGCATTTGACTTTATCAGATGTTGTGATGAAGATAATGAAGATATACCTCCTAAATGATGATACTTCCTAGATGATGATAATGGAGATAAAAAATGTTTTGCATATCCTTTACAGGACATCGCTGTCAACATCAACATCTTTCAGCTGTATGTTGATTTCTTGGCAAGATTACTCTCAGTAGTTTGCCATTGCTTTCTGAGCGGCCGGCTCAGTTATCCCGCAAGTCACCAGCGGTGGTCGAACCGCTCCCAGCTCTCGCCCTGCTACGAGACTCTGCGTGATAAACGGGATTACGGAGAAAATGTTGTAACCCCTCGGCCAGAGAGACCGGCGATAATGGAGATATACCTCCTAAATTATGTAATTCTATATTTATTGCAATCTCAGAGAAATCTGGAGCCTTCGTATGTGATCAACATCGAACAATTAGCATAATGAGAAACATCACGAAGATTGTATTAAGAATTATCATACAAAGAGTTAGGAAGAAAATACAACAATAGGAGAAGATCAATGTGGGTTCGTAGAAGGCAAGGGTACAGAAATTGCTGTGTATATGCTGAGAACATTAACTGAACATTCTATAGAAGTAAATAAAGACCTACATCTTTGCTTTTTTCTTTTTTACGGCTTTCGATAAAGTAAGAGGTGTCAATATGATGAAGATGCTTGCAGATCTACAAATCGATGGAAAAGACCTTAAACTTGTAAAAAGCATATGTTGGAAACAACAAGCTGCTATACGAATTGAAAATGAAATAGTCAATATCGGTCTATTAAGAGAGGTTTGAGACAGGGATGTGTAATGTCTCCAAATCGTTTTTCCCTGTACAGTGAAAATATTTTCAGAAATGTAGACGATATGAAAGGCATCATCATTGAGGGATGTAACATCAATAACATTAGATATGCAGATGATACAGTATTGATTGCAGACAATGAGCAGGATCTGCAACATTTAGTAGATGTGATTATTGCACACAGTGAACAACTAGGGTTAGAATTAAATTGTAAGAAAACACAGATTATGGTCGTAGCTAGGAAGAAGGAAATACCACAATGTAATATACAAGTAAATGGTAATATTCTTAAATACGTGAGGTGCTACATAGAATCTGTACTTTTGTATGTATGTTAAGCGTGGACAATGAGCCGACAAACTTAAAAACAGCTGATGGCTGTGTAAATGTGAATTCTGAAGAAAATGCAAAGAATACAATGGATAGATAGAAAAATCAATGACCAAGTCCTACAAAAAACAAATGAAAATCGTAAGCTGATTAGAGAAATTAGATGTAGACAGTCAAAATATTTTGGACATTTTATGAGAAGAAATAAATTGGAGAACTTGGTGACAACTGGCAAGATCGAGGGGAAGATAACAAGGGGAAGGCAGTTAACGTTCGCTCGCTTTGAACTCAAGCGTAGCCCATACACATGCTATTATTTATAATGCACTGGACCGATTTTAGCGTATGGATTAGCTTTCCTTACTACCATTGTCCCTCGCATCACGCGAACCCACAGTGACTTCAGAGATATTTGTAATTTACGTCCCCAGGTGAAATTCTTTCCATATAATATCTAACTCGGCAGTATGTAAGCTGCAGCTAAATATATAGGGTAAAACATTGTGCAACGTATTATTAATTGATTTTTTAAAATTTATTTAATATTTTTCGATTGGCCGACTGGGAAAATTGAATGAAGACAGAAAAACAAAAAGAAAGCAAATACATTTTAGAAGACCTTTGAGAAAATATCTGAAGTTTATATTCAGCGAAATATGTATAGTTATATGAAACTGAAACTATTGCCGTTTCGAATTTTCTTAACTCTGACTTTTGTATTACCTGCTACCCTGGGAGTATTTTTATTTCCCATTTAAGGAATTAAGGGTATTCTTTCTGTGCCGCTGTCATCTTCACAGACACGTTGGTTCTGCAGTCATTCCCATCATAAATTGCAGTCTTGCGGTCATCTTCATCACGAAATCGTCCTACGACCAACTTCGTCACATATTGTGATCCTGCAGTCATCTTTATCACACAATGTGTTTGTGTAGTCATCTTTATCACAAACTGTGTTTTTGTAATCATCTTTATCACTCACTGTGGTCCAGCAGACATATTCATCACAAATTGTGATCCTACAGTTATCTTCATCACAGAGTGTGATCCTAAAATAATATCCATTGCAACATTGAGCTCCGCTGAGTTGAGTCAAGAACTGACGTCACACCTCTCAGGACATTCCCATAACTACCCCGTCCCCATCTGCAACAACCAGCTAAGAATCCCAATACTAACAGTACCAGTAGCATTCTGATTGTGTGTTCGTCTGACCTTTCCTCGTAGTTTTGAGTGTCGGCGAGATCCTTTGGTCACTGCCTGCAGTACCGTTCTCTTCGAGCAGTGATGATGTACCCGTTCTTCTGCACTATACATACGATTCCAAAGGACTCTGGCAACATCTGCTTTATCATTCACCACTACCCCATCAAAGGGTGCAGACCCAGCCAATCTGTCCATCTGCTCGTTTCCCACCACACTAACATGTCCTGGGGACTAATTCGACAGATACTCTTTTTTTATTTTTTATAATGTAACAAGATACGAGAAGATTTTATCTCTGTTACGTTCCGAGTATGGAGTTCTGGATCCTAGCTATCTTTCACTCTTTCTCGACAACCACAAACACAATTACAACATCATGGGAAATGTTGTCACTGTTTAAGAACAGAGCGATAGACAGAAAACTCAGACAATTACACACATCAGGATCAGAATTATACTTAGAACAAAATGATAGTAACGCAAATTCCTAGTTACTCAGTGAATTACTATAGACTGTCAAAATCTAACAAAAATGTGTAATTGAGAAATATTTGACATTGATGAATAGAGCTGTTAATGTTCTGTCGACAAAGTTCCCGAAGAGATCTGTCAGATGTAGATGTGGTGTTGATTGGGTGTGGAAATTATCATGAGGAGTTTGAAAAAAGAATATGATTCGAGTGAATGACTCCGGGTGTTTAAAAAGTGGATTGATTGATTGATTGATTTAGGAACCGTCATCACAGCATTCGGGACATTCCTATAAGCGCTCCGTTCCCATCCTCAACAGCCAGCGAAGAGTTCCAACACTAATAGTTCCAGTAGCTTAAGACGTGGAATAACTAGCAAAGTGACTTTCACCTAGAAACTCTTCTCTTCCCTCGTCTGATGATAATGAAGATGCAAACAACTAAGACTTAGATTATTGAGACAACACAGGTTTCCAATCGGCATCTGTTGAAAGGTCATTTCAATATTTGGACATCGAGGTTTTCATCTCTTTCACGCTTATACCATTCTGTCACTCGGTGTTATCTTCCATTCAGGTGTAGAATTATATAACAAATAATAAAAGGGGAATCTTGAAAAGAGATAAACAGAGAATCCGGTGAATAATCTCAGCCACATCGCACTGTTTATCTACACCTAACCGTCATCACTCTCCTCAACCTTAATTCCTCCTTCAGATCTAACAGAGAGGATCACAACCGATTTGCCACAACCAGACCATATACTTTGTGACACTAGATACTTTTCCTAAGAAAGATTCCCGAAGAAGAATCGCGGCTCTTCAAAAGAATCCTAAATAGAATCGTGATAGTGATAGTACTTTATCCTCCGCTCCGAATGATCCCTCCTAGAAAGAAAGGACAGTAGCGACCTTAAGTACCTAACGGACGAAATTAGATAGTACACTTCAGGGTACGGCACGCCACTGGATGATAGAAAGACAAAGTTCACTAAACTCTCCGATAAATGAGTCCAGCGATTTCTATTCACCTGCCGAGATATAATTCATAGGTTTCCCTGGGATTTGCTATCGCTAACAAGCTTCTGGACCTTTTAAAGCCTATGAAAACTACTAGAATAGAATGATGAACAGTCACTAGCCATTTGGCAAACTACCTACCAGATAGCTGACCTTCAAAGGCAAAAGTGAAATAACAACACCTTTATTCACATAAAACAACCCATTCCCGATCGGAACAACGAAACGTGGTAGTATATATACCGCTCTCACAAGACAAATCTTCATACCAGGACTGGTCAATTTATTAGAAACACTTTTAAAAGAAATTGCAACACATAAACCATCCGTCCTTTCGGAAGACCTGCCAGCAACTGCCCAAAAGCTATCCAGTGACAACTTGAACGTCACACGATAGTGCTAAGAAAGCCGTAAATTCAAGAAAGTCGCACTGGATATTTCCACACCCTATCAAGCTCCCGTGTAGCCCCAAACCAAATATATATTAAAATATAAGTCCATGTATGCAATAATTATAAACGAAATAAAAATATGATTTCGTATCTATCATGATGTTCACATGGGGAAGACAAGCATGAAGATAATCCAGCAGACCTGAGAGTGGCTAATTTCGTCACACCGCTTGCCCGTTTCCCACCACACTAGCATGTCCTGTGGACAAATCCGACAGATGTTTTTTTTTTTTTTATTGTTAAAAGGAAGCCTGCCACTCAGCCCCAAAACATGCCCGTCTTCACCTTTCTCAACATTCTTTGTGAGTTTGTAACACGATATGTGTGTGCTGTATGTCCTCCAGCTAGCGGAACGCCACCATGACTGCTTCCACCTCCATTCTCAGACTAGATGTTATGGTATCATATGCCATGCTCTCCTGCACCAAATATGTAATCCTGCAATAATATTCATCACAGATTGTGATCCTACAGTTATTGTCATAACAAAATGTAATCCTACAATAATATTCATCACAAAATGTGGTCCTGCAATACTTAGTTAGTTAGTCTTTCCTCTTGAGCCTAAGGCGGCGCATAGGGCAGAAGTCCTGTCTCTCCATGCTTGGCGGTTCGCTGCTACCTGTTGTAGATCTTGGATGTTTACTTGGCCATTGAATGAGCCTTCTCTAATGATGGTTCTACGCAGGGTCTCTCTTGGTCTTCCTCGTTTTCTTTTCCCTACCAGTGACCATATGAGGGCTTGGTAGGGGAGTCTTGTCTTGTCCATTCTGAGTACACGGCCGATGTAGTTCCAACGGCATCTTCTTATGAAATTGTATACTGTATCTTGCTTAGTCTCTTGTCTTATTTGCGTATTGGTTCTGAAGTCTGTCCACTGGATGTTTAGAAGTCTTCTAAGACATTTGTTCTGCAATACTCCATCACAAATACTATCACATCACAAATACCTGCAATACTATCCATCACAAATTATTATCCTACAGTCATCATCACAACTAATTATGATCTAAAATCATCTTCATCACACATTGTGATCTTTCAGTTATCTTCATCACAAAATGTATCCTACAATAATATCCATCACAAAATGTGCTTCTACAAAATTATTCATCACACATTATGATCGCAATAATGAAAATTATGATCATAATGAACACAACATAATCAAAAAAAAATTTTTTGGGGTAATGAATTCTTCTTAGATGGCTTGGTTGCAATGCTCTTTGGTTGTTGAGAAGAACAAAATCCTTCGTGGTTCAGCCAAGTCTGACTCTCAGACCTTACTACGTTAAGTACAAACTATACAGATGTGGCATGAATAGCTGCCAATGATAGACAATTCTCTCTTACAATGGCATGCTCTTTGGTTGTTGAGAAGAACAAAATCCTTCGTGGTTCAGCCAAGTCTGACTCTCAGACCTTAATACGTTAAGTACAAACTATACAGATGTGGCATGAATAGCTGCCAATGATAGACAATTCTCTCTTACAATGGCATGCTCTTTGGTTGTTGAGAAGAACAAAATCCTTCGTGGTTCAGCCAAGTCTGACTCTCAGACCTTACTACGTTAAGTACAAACTATACAGATGTGGCATGAATAGCTGCCAATGATAGACAATTCTCTCTTACAATGGCATGCTCTTTGGTTGTTGAGAAGAACAAAATCCTTCGTGGTTCAGCCAAGTCTGACTCTCAGACCTTACTACGTTAAGTACAAACTATACAGATGTGGCATGAATAGCTGCCAATGATAGACAATTCTCTCTTACAATGGCATGCGCAGACATACCGTCCGTTCCATAACGGAGGGCATTTATGTCCACTTTTAGAGAGCTGGTAATTGGAACACTCATGATGGACGAGGAAGATATTTTGAAGACTATCACATGAGAGGTCGAATTAGTAATGTTTACAGCCAATATGTTACTGTAATGGTCAGTATCTACACCTTGCGATATTACTCTTTGAAAGCGGGTATTCCGTGGAATTGCCAAGTTTTATAATATCGATTCTTCATTAAACGGTAATTCCATTTGGTGACAGATGCCATGACTGAGCTTTGGCAGTAATCGTGTCTCGTTTTATATTCTAATTCTTTTAAAGTAGACGATTCGAAGCGATTTCAATACCTTTCCGCTGTTATTTTTGGAACATTAACATTGAATCGTCTAGACTTAAATTCTTTATTCCGTCTTTTGCGCTGTATCTTCTATTAAAATATTCTTCATTGATAACTGTTGCTGTCCATGACGTAAGTTTGTGCCCCTATTTCTCTATTAAACCAAATGTTTAAGACCGTCAAGACTCAGTAGCTCACTGTTAAACTGCCATCTACTGCCTATAGTACTTTGCGGTGTAGGGCACGGGGTTCTTGAGCCTGAGGAATTAAGGCCGCCAGGCTAGTGCAGTCGCTGCGAGCTGTGCAGGTTAGGGTTTTATTTTTGTCCCCGACAGAAAAACTCCACACCTTATCGAGGATTCGAACCCTGGTCTCCCTAAGGAGAATCCGGAATTTTAGCCACTCGGCCAGCTGCTCCTCGGCAGTTTACTAACTGTCCTTAATTTGCCATTTGAAATCAGCATTGGTTATATAGACATTCACGATTTCCATCTCTTTTCCCATTTGATTTACTTTTGCCTTCATTTTATATATAATACGTGTGTATATTTGTAACTTTATATACGCAAGACCTGGACGAATGTAGTCACAGGACAATGCAGAACCGCGGGCATCAAAGAGTATGAAGCGGGAAAACTGGCGAGGGATCGAGAGACTTTTGGCCAGACCGAGATGAGAGCTACATTCTACAAAGACCTGCTACGTCAGTGGTTCCCAAGCTTTTCAAGCAGAGGGCAATATCTGCTATTTTCGGTAGTTAAGCGGGCCACAACGTTATAAAATTATAAAAGTCTTGCAATATCATTCTTACCTTTCTTAGCTTTCGTCAACAAAATTCTAAAACTTTAATTGCAGTCAATGTCAGTACTACACTGCGGTCATGTTTTGGTTTAAAATCAAATGTTCATTTAACATTATATGTTTAACCAGTTTCGAAAATTGCTATTAATGTAATTAATTTACAGATGTAACTGTTCTTCATAACCAGTTACTTCAGTTCAGATGCCAGTTTATCAATGTATAGGCACAAATCAGTCGTGCCCAAAGTCATAAGCGCAGCTAGGTTACTGTCGGTGAGTCTGGAACATTGCTTATTTTTTTTTTACAACGATCATTGCGGAAAATGACTGCTCGCATCTGTAAGTCAAACCAAAACGACAAATGTATCTCTGGGCGAATGAACGCGAGTGTTCAAATTGTTCGACCGGCAATATTCGCAAGAATGAAATCATATGATCAGCTGAAGGTGAAGCAGGCAGCTCCAGAAATTTACATCTCAGTGTAGAATTGCATTTCAAATCAATTACTTCGCGCTGAAGGATTTGCTGTAATTGACGGAGCTTGGCTTCAGGAAATATTAACGGATTTATGAAGAGGGCAAAATTATCCTCCTCTATTGTGAACTCTTGAAATCTCGACTGAAATATATCCAGAAGACTTTCAACTTTTACTTTGTACTGTAACAAGTCACATTTCTTTTCCACCACAAGCGTCTTCAGAGTTGGAAACGCCTCTAAAGTCCCTTCAGTCAGCTGTCCGATAAACAGTCGTAGTCTTATTTTACATGAAGTAATGTCATCGCGCAAATTTGTGAATAGTTTGTTTTTTCACTGAATCCTCGCATTTAAAGAGTTTAAATGAGACGTGATATCCACTAAAAATGCCAGGTCATTAAGCCAGTCACCGTTCAGCAAACATTTATGTTCTGTAGGAAATTAATTTTTTTTTTTTCAGACAGCAACAGATAGGCACTATTTTTCAGTGCTCAGAAACGTGACAGAAATGTCCCTTTAGATATCCATCTGACATTACAGTGTAACAGTAGCTCACCGTATTTCTAGTTCAGGTCTGATAGAAACTGTCTGAACTCACGCCTGTGTTGAGTTGAGTTAAGAACCGACATCACTGCACTCAGGACATTCCCATACGTGCTCCGTCCCCTCGTTCAACAGCCAGCGAAAAGTAATGCTGCTAATCGCTCCCACCGCTATCTGATTAAAAGTTATCCTGGCCTTCCCTCTCACTTTTGAGATTCTTCCAGAACCCCTGCCGATCCCCCGCAATCTCAATTTTTCCACATATGGGTTCTCAATCTGTTCTTCCGCCTTCTCCACCTGATCCCACAAGCGCACAACCACCTCTCCCTTGTCCATTGGCAATCTACTACCAAGAGGTGCATTCCCTGCTAACCTATAAGCCTGTTCATTTCTCTGCACCCCCGAATGGCCAGGGCAAAATATCCATACAATTCTCACAATCTGTGACCTCTGAAGCGACGATAGCCATTCCACACGAAACATTCCTTTCTCCACCTTACTCTCGCCTGTTCAGCGGCTTACTTCGAATTGTGTTCACACATCTAAAGACAACAGCGATGACATGTTTCAGATTTAATGTCTTTCCACACAGAGCTTCTTGGTGCATGATACAATGATATTTTAATATAGTGCGGCCAAGAAACTGTTCCAATAATGCTAGACATCCAGACTTTTTACCCGTCAAAGCCGGAGCACCGTCGGTGCATACACTGTCCAATTTGGTTCATTCTGTGTTGTTTTTCTCTACACACAACTTCAGAGTTTCAAATAGATCAGTCCCTTTGGTAGTTGCATGCATTGATTCAAGTCCTAGTAGTTCTTCGGTGACTTCAAAATTATCGTTTATTGCACGAACAAAAACTACGACCTGAGCTGTGTGAGAAATGTCAATGGATTCATCCACTGATAATGAAACAAATTTACAAATTTTATATGTGCTGCTACTTGACGAACATCGTTGGCTAATTCTTCAACTCGCCTGGCCATGGTATTATTAGACAAAGGAATCTGATCAAATTTTGTTTCACACTTTTTATTGCCAAGCATTCTAGCAGCAATTTTATGGGACAGCTTGATTATTTCTTCTGCATCGGTGAACGACTTCTTTTTGCCAGCCAACAGAAGAGCGACTTCGTACGACGCAATAACAGCACTCTTACTCTGTTCGTTAGCCTTGGTGAAAAATGACTACTGCCTGGTCAGAAAACTTTCTTTTTTAGCTATGAAATCTTTTCTTAACTCCCAATTGATCGGATATTGAGCATTTATGTCTGAGTGTGTGGTCGTGAAGTGTCGTTACAGATTATATGTTTTTGTAACAAACACAAAATCAGCAAATTAAGCAAACTGGTTTACCACTACGGCTAGGCATAAACATAAATTTCTTCGTCCAATCGTCGTTGAATTCACGACAAGCAACGCCTTCACATTTTCGCTTGTTACCATTGTTTGATTTTAGATTTCCCACACTCATGTTTATAGGCTTTAACGGTAAATTTTTATTTGAAAAAAAGAAAAATTTAATTTCAACACAATACTACCGACTCTGCTAAACAGTTGTAACAGACGACAACATGGCGCCTTGCGCACTCTGACTGGTCGACAAGGCTGGGATATGGTTACTTCATAACGTTTCGTTGCGAATTGAACAGGCGCAATCGAGAATATCTGAGCATAACAACCACGAGCAGAGTAAATTATCGCAGCTGACGGGGCGCTCTGAGTGCATTTTTGAAATTATTAAAATATATTATATTAAATAACGAGGCCTCGCGTGACACTTTCTGACAGCTGGCGGACCACAAGTGGCCCGCGGGCCGTGGTTTGGGAACCTCTGGTTTAGACTATTCATGTGGTCTTGTAATTCAGCTTCTGATTTTACTAGGAGTGCTTGGTCGTCCGCAAACAGGAGTTCTCTAATGATGTAATTTGCAGATAGTTCTTCTTCTGTGTTCTCATCATGCGGTGTTCTTGCGGTAACTGTTTGGTTTGACACTGCTTTTGACATACGTTGTCTATATATGTTATGAAAAAGAGAAGGGATAATTTAGGGGGGGGGGGGGGGGTGTGTGTGTGGTTAAATACCTGTACACTTTATGTGGCCTTAGGAGGCCAGTAAAAAAATGGTCTTCCCCCATATAGGGGGAAATTTATCGTAAGTCAAGTAAGTGTGATCTTAGGTGTTACGATAACATTGAAAGTATAAAAATAACATTTAAGATATAAATTAATAACGCCAATGTTTGTTATAAAATGTAAGTATGTAAAAATTAGAAATAGGTTTTGTAAGAAACCTAAATGAATTATACTTGATATTAATATTTTTTACTTAGGCATTGACTGTTTAATTTACTCTGCAAAGAGGTTGACGTTTAATGCTGATTTTTATTATTATCGCTATAATAAATTTTATTTTTTCGATTATTCAAGTAGACTCCCTTGGAATAATATTAGGTGTTTCTGTCCCCTACTCAAATAGTAGGGGTCGTTTAAAAGTCGACAGGCTCGACTTCATTGCACTGGGTTTCTATCGCATTTGTCTCGGTCTCTTTCCGCAGTGCGGAAAGCGTGGCACAAAGCACGATCTCCGTAACTTTAGCAACGACCCACAGGATTCTCTTAAAACATTCACTCGTGAACCGAAGGTTCGCAGCCCGGAATCGAAAATACAACCTTCAGAGCCCGAGTCAAACGGCTTGACTACTTCGCCACGTAGACTCCCGAAATGTACCCTACTTTTTAGCTTATCTAAGTGTCTTTCTTTTAGATATTTTGTAATTCCTCAGAATGCTTGAACATAATTATCAATCAAGACATTACTATCATGTTATTATGATCTTTCAGCTAATTAAACTATGCTCTAAGCAACTAGACCGGCTTACTGGCCTAGAGGTTAGCGACTTTTCTCCGTAATCTCATATACTCTCGTAAGAAACGTGACTACGGTGAGACTCAGCAGTGGTTCGAATCGCGTCTGTAACTTACGGAGTATGTGAGCCGACCGCTCAGAAAGCAATGGCAAACTACTGAGCGTAATCTTGCCAAGAAATCAACAATCAGCTGAAAGATGATGCTGTTGATAGCGATGTCCTGTAAAGGATATGCAAACATATATCTAAGCAACTAGGGAAATGCATGCGCAATTGAATGGTATGATTTATTATTATACGTTGGAAGATATCAACATTAATGGGAAAGATTTAAGTATAATAAAAAAAAATATTTACTGGAACCAAGTAGCAGCAATTAAAATGGGAAATAAAGAGGGAAGTTCAATCAATCAATCAATCATGTGCCATGCCGGAAAGCGTGGGCGGTCATGACTCGCCATTTCACTCGATCACCAGTGTCTTGGATCAGCTCAGTGTTCCTGTCTCGTCCGTGCCATGTGGCCAAGCCATCCAGGTATTTTCCTCTCGGTCTGCCTCTTGGTCTGTTTCCTTCGATCTTGCCAGTTGTCACCAAGTTCTCCAATCCATTTCTTCTCATAACATGTCCAAAATATTTTGACTGTCTACGTCTAATTTCTCTAATCAGTTTACGATGTTCATTTGTCTCCTGTAGTACTTGGTCATTGGTTTTTTCTGTCTGTCCATGGTATTCTTTGCATTTTCCTCAGAAACCACATTTCTGCAGCCATTAGATGTTTTTCAGCTTGACTGCCCATTGTCCAAGTTTCACATCCATACAAAAGAACAGGCTCTATGGATCCCCTCACCACTCTTTTTCTCGTTCCAATTGACATCTTTTTATTGGTCAGAATGTTTTACATCTTGCTAAAGGCTACTTTCGCCATGGCGATTCTTGTTCTAATCTCTTCAAGGCGTTTCCCATCAGATGTTATGATTGTTCCAAGATAATTGTACCGATTCACTTGTTGAAGAATATTTCCATTTACTTGTATATTACATTGTGGCGCTTCTTCCTTCCTAGTGACGACCATAACCTGAGTCTTTTTACAATTTAATTCTAACCTCAGCTGCTCACTGTGTACAACAACCGCATCTACTAATTGTTGCAGGTCCTGCGCATTGTCTGCAATCAATACTGTATCATCTGCATATCTAATGTTATTGATGTTTCATTCTCCAATGCGGATTCCATTTATATCCTCTACATTTCTGAAAATATTTTCACTGTATAGGGAAAAAAGATCTGGAGACATCACACATCCCTGCCTAACACCTCTCTTAATTGGCTGATACTGTCCCACTTCATTATCAATCCTTATTGCAGCTTGTTGTTTCCAATATATGTTCTTCATAAGTCTAATGTCTTTCCCATCAATTTGTAGATCTGCAAGCATATCCACCATGTTGACATGTCTAACTCTATCAAAAGCCTTTGTATCTTATATATAAAAAAGACTTGTGCGTATGTATCTCTGTATGTATTTATGTATCTCTGTCCGTATGGCCTTTATTTGTTCGCGAACGGCCCATCCGATTGAGATGAAATTTTCTACACGCCTTCCTTTCATTCCAGAGCTGACAACTGTGATATTTTGTTAGTGTGAAATCGCCTGCTTACTCAGTATTATTTCATTTTTCATTTTTCATCATAATTTCATATATTTCAGGGGACCTAACTCTGTAAAAGTTATTTCAAGGGGCATAACTTTTCTGTATAACTTATAGTCATATTGTGGCATCGTTTTCAAAGATTTATAAACTCTTTGTCCATAGTTATTTACCGGCATATGAGTTATAATAAATAATGATACAATCTGTAAGGCATTTTCAAAGTTTTCATAAAAATGATGCACAATGCATAACATTGTAACTCATCTTTTTTTGCTTAAGAAGTTACTGTAGTCATGCAGGTGATTAGAAAGAGTTTTCATTAAAAATAATGGATGGTGTGTAGAAGAACGTTCTTTTAAGTTACTTTTTTTGTTGTATGAATTTAATGAAGCCGGACAGGGTCAGGCAGACAGATAGACAGTCGGGAACGGGAACTTATATGACTACTTATATGAATTAAATGAGATGCTCCACATCAGGAGCTGGGAAATGCCGGGCCGGGTCAGACAGACAGACAGACAGACAGACAGACAGACAGACAGACAGACAGACAGACAGACAGACAGACAGTCGGTAACGGGAACGAGAACTTATATGACTACTTATATGAATTAAATGAGATGCTCCCCACCAGGGTCTGGGCGAAGCCGGGCAGGGTCAGCTAGTAGTCAATAAAGCAAAGATGTATATCCTTGTTTACTTCTATAGCACGTTCAATAACTGTTCGCAGCATATACACAGCATTTACTGTACCCTTTCCTTCTACAAACCCACATTGTTCTTCCCCTATTTCAGGTTGTATCTTCTTCCTCACTCTTTGCATGATAATTCTTAGCAAAATCTTTGTGATGTGACTCATTATACTAATTGTTCTATGTTGATCACATTCCAATCCAAAGTTCCTGATTTCTTTGGGATTGCAATAAATACAGAGTTACATAATTCAGGAGGTATATCTCCAGTATCATATAATGTGTTCATCAGTCTGGTGACTTGCTCTAGTCCAAATTCTTCTAAAGCTTTAATCATTTCTGTTGTGATGTTATCTGCACCGGGGGCCTTGCCAGCTTTCATATGCTTAAGAACATTTTGAACCTCCATCCCCAAAATTGGCGGTCCTTCATTATTAAATCTAATATCATACTGTTCGTCTCTGTTATCCTCATAAAGGTGTTTCACATAATCTGTCCATACATGTAGAATCTGGTCTTTTTATATTATGATTTTGCCATATTCAGTTATTAGACACCCTGTTGATGTACTTGTTCTTTTATTAGTAAGTTCCTGAATTCTTTTGTGCACTAATTTGGTATTTTGACTGTTGTGTTGTTTTTCAATTTCTAAGCACTTTTCCTCAAGCCATGCTTCTTTTGCCTCCTTACATAATATTCTGACTTGCCTGTGAATTTCTTCATATTTGACAGAATTATTTGTGTTGAGTCTTCTTGTTTCCATGAGGTGTAAAATTTCTTCAGTCATCCATTTCTTACGACCCACCTTCTTTAATTTTGGAATAGTTGTTTCTGCAGCCACATTGATTGAATTCTTCAACGTTTCCCATTGATCATCCACATCCTGGAATAATATCTCTAGATCAGACAATATTTCAAATCTGTTCTGTACTTCTATGTTGAATTTGTTTTGTATTTCCTTGTCATTACTCAATGTACATAAATCATATTTAGTGTTTTCTGTTATATACTTGACTTTCTTCAACTTTATCCTCAATGTTCCTGTGAGTAATCTGTGGTCACTATAACAATCAGCACTGGGAACTGTTTTTGCTACTGTTAGCGCGTTTCTAAATCTTCTGCTAATGAGAATGTAGTCAATCTGGTTTCTAATCCTGCTATCAGGACTCCTCCATGTCCATAATCTTCTAGGGTGTTGCTTAAACCAGGTGTTTCCTACAATCATTTCCTGTTCTTTTGCTCACTCCACGAGTCTGTATCCTCTTTCATTTCTCTCTCCTAAACCATAGTTTCCTACTGTGTATCTATCCCCTTGATTTCCTACTTTTGCATTGAAGTCCCCTATTATGATGTTTATTTCTGAATTTTTACATTTCTTTAAGGCAGCCTCTATGTCATTATAAAATTCTTCTACACTATGTTCAGTGGATTCTCCTGTTGGTGCATATACTTGAATAATATTTATGCTGAAAGGTCTGCCACTTAATTAAACTAGTAGAACTCTGTCCGACACGGCCCAATATCCTTGAACAGATGTTGATGTTTTCCGGTCCAAAATAATTGCCAATCCCCTATGACGATCTTCACCTCCAGAATAAATAATCTTGAAATCGTCATCTATCTTGATGCCTGATCCTGTCCATCTCGTTTCGGACATACCTAAAAAATTTTCCTTTTCAATTTCTTGTTTTATGTTCTCTAATTTTCCGTCGTTGTTTAACGTCCTAACGTTCCAAGTTGCTAATTTTAACGTCTCTGTCCTTGTCTTGCGATGATCAGTCTTTAAGCGAATCATGATGTACTAGGCACTTTTAAAGAGGTAGTTTGCCGTTACTTTCCTCTATGGCAGTGACCTTACTGGTCGGAGACCGCAGCCATTGACTCAAGAAGAGTTCCTCTGCCTGCCGTCGTAGAACTCGAGGCCATGACCCACAAATATCTGTCGGCTGCCCTCAAAATTTCATCCACCACCTGCCTTCCGTGGCTTCTTTTGAAAACTTCCAATCAAAGAACACAAAATAACATCACATAATCCACAGGAAAACACTATTCACAGGAAATCCATAGGAAATCACACGAAATCCAAAGGAAAACACTAAATAACACTAAATAGAGGGAAGTTCCGAACAGATAAAGCTAGGAGTACGACAGGGGTGTGTCTTGTCATCGGATCTCTTCTCCCTATATAGCGAAGCAATAATGAGAGAGATAAAAGAGACGCCAGGAATACTAATCGGAGGTTATAATATAAATAATATACACTATCCAGCTGATACAGTATTGGTGGCGGATAATTCAACAGACCTACAACAATTGTTAGAAAGTGTGATAACAGAGAGTGCAAAGAAAGGACTCTCATTGAATATCAAGAAAACAATAATAATGGTGATATGATAGAAAATGTTGACACCAAATTGTGACATAGAAATAGAAGGGAAAATTCTTAACCAAGTGGATAATTTTAAATACTTAGGGGCATTTATAACATCAGAAGAAAGATGTCAACAGAGATTAAGAGTGGAATAAGGCAAACAAAAGCCGCATTTCAGAAAATGAAGAGTACCTTATGCAATAAGTCACTATCACTGAATATAAGAAAGAGAGTGCTGAAATGCTGTATATAACCAGTGTTGCTGTGTGGCAGTGAATCTTGGAATGTAAATGGACAAATTAAGAAGAAATTAGAAGCAACAGAGATGTGGTTTCTGAGACGAATGTTGCGAATTCCTTGGACTGACAGAGTAACTAACAACGACTGCCTGAAACAGGCTAATGAAACTAGAACATTATATACAACGATAAGAAAGAGACAAACAGCTTTCTTCGGCAATGTGACGAAAAGAGAGGCATTGGAGAACATCGTGATAACGGGAAAGATCGAGGGGGAAGAGAGGCAGAGACAGACCAAGAGAAATTATGCTGGATGGATTGAGACGGTGGCATGGAGGAATATCATCCGCAGAGTTGATCCAGAACACCAAAGACCGAGATTTGTGGAGAGCCATGAACGCCTACGCCAGCTGGCAGGGCACTTGATGCTGATTATTTTTATCTGAGAAATTTATGTTAAAGAAATAAGGGATGGAACGGTTAAAAAGCAATTCACCATTTAGAGACAGACAGACAGACAGACAGACAGACAGACAGACAGACAGACAGACAGACAGACAGACAGACAGGCAGGTAGGCAGGCAGGCAGGCAGGCAGGCAGGCAGGCAGGCAGGCAGGCAGAGGGATATAGGGTGATGAGAGAACTATTTGTTCAAAATGAATGAAATTTTAAAGTCTTGTAATGACTGTACAGTGTTTGAAAAGATTGCCGGTCCAAGTTTTGTCTTAAGTTTGTATACATAAAGATCGACAAGCACTTGGAATCAGCTACTGGCAAGAGAAGGTCAACCAGGGAGACGAATGTAGACGGCCTGTATCTGCAGCAAAGAACCTCAATGGCTAGGAATGAAGAAGAAGAAGAAGAAGAAGAAGAAGAAGAAGAAGAAGAAGAAGAAGAAGAAGAAGAAGAAGAAGAAGAAGAAGAAGAAGAAGAAGAAGAAGAAGAAGAAGAAGAAAGAAAGAAAGAAAGAAAGAAAGAAAGAAAGAAAGAAAGAAAGAAAGAAAGAAAGAAAGAAAGAAAGAAAGAAAGAAAGAAAGAAAGAAAGAAAGAAGAAGAAGAAGAAGAAGAAGAAGAAGAAGAAGAAGAAGAAGAAGAAGAAGAAGAAGAAGAAGAAGAAGAGGAAGAAGAAGAAGAAGAAGAAGAAGAAGAAGAAGAAGAAGAAGAAGAAGAAGAAGAAGAAGAAGAAGAAGAAGAAGAAGAAGAAGAAGGAGAAGAAGAAGAAGAAGAAGAAGAAGAAGAAGAAGAAGAAGAAGAAGAAGAAGAAGAAGAAGAAGAAGAAGAAGAAGAAGAAGAAGAAGAAGAAGAAGAAGAAGAAGAAGAAGTAGTTTTGTATTTACCAATTATGTTGCATGAACTTTACAGTGTGTGAATACAGAACTTGGACCGGCAATATTTTTAAACACAGCATAGTCATTAAAAATACACCCTATATAAATGATATTTCCTCTAATTATAATATGTGTCAATATAAACCCCATAAACTTGCCCAGTCTCTCGCCAGCGCGAAAAGCAAAAAAAAATAAAACAATACATGCAGGTCTTGACTGTACCAGGCCAGTGTTTGTCATGCTCACTTCGCCTATTAATCTGTCATCTCTCTAATTCCTATCACCTAGGCCAGTAGTTCCCAAGCTTTTTAAGCAGATGGCCATATCTACCATTTTCGGTAGTTAAATCGTGCAATATCATTCTTACCTTCCTTAACTTAAATTTTAAATCAGTTTCGAAAATCGCTATTAATGTAATTAATTTACAATTGTAACTGTTCTTCATAACCAGTTACTTAAATTCAGATGCCAGTTTATCAATGTCCGGGCACAAATCTGTCGTGCCCAAAGTTATAAGCGCAGCTAGGTTAATGTCAGTGAGTCTGGAACGTTGCTTGTTTTTTTTTTTAAATAATGGTCATTGCGGAAATGACTGCTCGAGGACTCGCGTGCCACATTCTGACAGCTGGCGGGTAACAAGTGGCCCGCGGGCCGTGGTTTGGGAACCTCTGTGCTACGTTATAAGGACGCATACAAGTAGATCTATTATTTCCATGTAATATTATTATGCCAGTCTCCCTGGTCTAGGCGTTACACGACTTTCTCCGCAATCCCGTATACTCTCGTGAGAAACGTGACGTGTGCGAGAATTGGTAGAGGTTATCTCCACGTCGGTAACTTACTGGGTATGTGAGCCGGTTGCTGAGAAAGCAATGGCAAACTACTGAGCGTAATCTTACCAAGAAATCAACAATCAGCTGAAAGATGCTGATGTTGACAGCGATGTCCTGTAAAGGATATGCGAACAAAAAAATATATTGTTCTGTTGCTCTAATGTTGACACTCAGATCTGTGTGTAATCACTGTTCATCCTCTCAGGATATGTCTCATCAATTTCAGCTGTTAGATTACGCTGCTTATCTTGTCCGCCCAATATAGATATAGTCATATCGGAATGTTCTTGTTTTTGTTTTTTGTTTTTTTGCGCTCACTCGCTTTGAACTCAAGAGTAGTCCATATACATTACTTCATATTAGTGCTGGACTAAATTTTGTGTGTGGATTCTCTTCCCTATTAACAGCGTCCCTCGTCATCTAGTTTGATTTAGTTAGTTTAGTCGACGTATCAACATCATGGCACACGGTGTAACCCATAAGTGCTCCGTTCTACTCTTAACTCGAGACTGAGTCCGGAGAATCTGAGCTCAGCGCACTAACTCCGTAGCACCGGCGAGGATCCCGAAATACTTTGGGTAGATTTTTACTCGAAATTTTGCCGGGGCAGCGCAGATAGGCTACTCTTTTTCGATTTCCAACTGCCAAGGGATGGTTTACGTGCGCAACAATACACACGGGCGTCCGACTCACACCGGCATATTTAAGAATACGCGTTCTTATCCATTCGGCCATGCTGACCTATGCAATATCGAAATAATGCGGCGTGTTTGTATTTGTTCATATTTCCACAGCAATAACACAGCTGTCTTTTTCCCCCCACTTCGTATAGCACATCCAAGAATTCCATGTTCGACACCTACGCTCGTCGTCCGCTAAGAGAGGGAAAGACTGGCCAACTATTTCTCTTTGCATTCAGGTCTACAAGATGTGTTGGTCCAAGCACATCACAGACTAATCGCAGATAATTGGGTTTTTTTTTTTTTTTTTTTTTTTTTTTTTCAAATGTTTATACAGTTCTGTAGTTTTTTTTTTTTTTTACATGACGAAAGTTATACAATCACCAACTCTAGTTGCAAAATGTATCGTAACAGGCAATGAGTTCCATCCAAGAGACCCAAAAAAAAACACCTATGTCTAAATTATGAATGCTCTGACATTTCGTTCTTGCGGGTGTCTTATCTGTTTATTATCTTGGCTCTCCTGGCTCACAGACAATAAATTAGCGGATCATCTGCTGGCATAGATGCCGCTTTCTGCAATGTAATCGGCGGATTCTCACCCGTGATTTAGCAGCCGTGTTAGAACACTTACGGGGGTAGACTTACTTAGCGCCTGATAACATTCTCTCCTGCCTTTCGTGATTAAATAATACATACATATACACGAGCAATTATGTCAGTGAACATATCTGTATTACTCTTCTTGTTTGCTGTCGCTTGCGGTCTATCATGCGGTCATGTGTGATCACGCATGCGTACTTAAGTCAGGGTACAGGTAAAATTTACTCCATTGACGTATCTTTCCCCTATGATATGCAGCTGATTTCATGTAAACTAGGGCCTGAAGTTATGAGATGGAGTGACTAGCTTCCCTACGCCTTATCACATGTAATCTGTGCTGCGCATATGTTCAATGATAATAATATTTGTCTATACTATATGACAGATGACAATGTTACGGAACAGGTCTTGTATTTACTATATGACAGACGACAATATTACAGAACAAATATTAGTATTTACCATGGAAGTAACACACTGACAGTTCACAATATCTCAACACTAGCTTAACAGGTTTATAAAAGCAGCATGTCTTGGAAGCTGAAATGCGTGTGTCAAATTACACGTCGCGGTTGTTTAGAACACAGTAACTGGTGGCATGACTCCTGGAAGACAGGTCAGGAGGAAAACAAAACCACGGTGAACTCTGGGGATTCCAGACATGCCGGACGTAGGCATGCATGAGACAAGTGAACTGGCGAAGGATCGAGAGTCTTTCCAGCGAAGTGTGATGAGAGCGATGTTCTACAATGGACGTGTTGTATGATAATGATGATGATGATCTTTGCTAGATGAGAAAAAAGTCAGAAATATAGGTCTACGAGGGGGACGGGGTGGAGACAGACAGAGAGAGACAGACAGACAGAAAGAGAGAGATAGAGAGAGAGAGGGGGGGGGAGTTGGGGAGAGAAATACATTCCTTCATTTATTATTTGTACTTCCCGGACTAAAATACTAGTCAGGTATAATATACAGTGCAAAAAATGCTAATTGGTATTGAACCAACTACTACGGTTATGAATTTCAGACCTCTGTATGTTGAAAACCATGGATGCTAGTAAATAAAATGTATTTCACATAAATTTCACAATAAAAGAAAGCAAAATCAACCCTTAGCCCAATTCTTGGGTTGTAGATACACCGTGAGGGGTGAATCACTGAGTGCAGGATTACAAATATAATATTTCTATTTGCCTACTTGGTCGCGTCATTTCCTCTTTAACTTAATATCGTAGGCAAGAGACCGACCTGACGGTGGTCATCTCTACTCCAAGTTACCATCATAGAGTTGTTAGAGGCAAGAGATCTACGTGGCGATGGTCATCTCCTCTCTCGTTTACCATCATGGTCTTTTCAGAGGCAAGAGATCTACCAGGTCGTGATCACCTCCTCCTAGCTTACCATCATAGAATCTCCAGGGGCACGAGATCTCCATGGTGTTGGTCGTCGCCTCCCCAACTTACCATCACAGTCTTACAAGAGACAAGACATCTTCCTGGTGGTGGTCATCTCCGCTCCAATACAAAATCATAAAATTGAGAGGGGCAAGACATCTATCTACGTGGTGATGATGATCTCCTCCCCAACTTGCCATCATGGTCTTTCCAGAAGAAAGTAACAAACAGTAACATTAACAGTAACAGTAACATTGTTAACTGAATTCTGCATGCGGGTAGTCTAAAATTCTACCGTGTTCAAATGCCACGTTCATGCATTATGAATTGATTCCTACATTCCCATTATTTTCCCCAGAGAACAGCGATCCACCTAGCCGTGGTAATCTCCTCTCCAAATTAACATCATAGAATTGAGAGGGGCAATATATCTACTTAGTGATGGTCATCTCCTCTCCAACTTACCCTCATAGAATTTCCAGAGGCACGAGATCTACGTGGTGTTGGTCATCTCCTATCCAACTTACCCTCACAGAATTTCCAGGGACACAAGATCTACATGGTGTTGGTCATCTCCTATCCAACTTACCCTCACAGAATTTCCAGAGGCACGAGATCTACGTGGTGTTGGTCATCTCCTATCCAACTTACCCTCATAGAATTTAGAGAGGCTAGAGGTCTACGCGGTATGGTTATTTGCTCTCCAACTTACCATCATGGTATTTCCAGAGCCAAGAAATCTAACTGGAGGTGACAATCTTCTCTCTAACTAACCATCTTGTGTCCACGTGTCGGAGATCTAGTTGAAAGTGTAATTTTCTCTCTAACTTGCCATTATAGTCGCCCAAGAGGCAAGAGGTCAGCTTGGTAGTGATAATCTCTTCTACAAATTAACATCACAGCATTACCAGGTGCAAGAGGTCTGAATAGACGTGATCCCAATTCCAATTCCAATTTTCCAAAAAAAAAATTCCAAATCCGGCCTCGTCTAACCTGCTTCATCAGCTGTGGTTATTGTTGAGAGCCGTAGTTGTGTGGATTGTTAGTCCTAATTCCTAATAGTTTTATTGGTTCCGCTCTATTCGTCGGATATGTTTGTTTTGTGCTGGTCCTGGTAAAGACCGGTCCTTGGTTGGGCCTACTGGGCCCGCATTCTCTCGTTTTTTTTGGCTTCTTTTCTCTGTTAGCCCTGCTAACTGCTTGTCGTTTCTTGTGTTATTCTCATCGGGGCTAGTCCCGGTCATGTCCAGTCCTCATAAGGACTTGATGTAGGCAAGGGCGGAGCATTTAATTGCAAGTCTCATGTTGTCCCCCCGTTCAGCGTTACAAACTCCTTTACGCTTGTGAGTTTTGGCGGTTTTCTTCATCGCGTGTGGGTGTGTGTCAGAGTCTTGCGTAGAGCAAGAATAGTGGCTCGTTTTCTGGCAAGTGTGAAGCAATATCAAACTATCAAATCACACGAAGTGAATATCCGAAAGTATTATTCACACGCTTTATTTACGCGCTGCATTTATTATCGCACAAACATCGCGCAATGACAATCCATAGCAATCATTACGGCATGAACACTATCACTACAATACATAATAATACATGCAAGCAATAAACATCTCACTTACAAGTCAAACTATTCAAGCGTTCGAATCAATCTCCCACTGTCTTTCAGGCTAGCTCTCAATGCAGATTCAAACACTCCTCGCATACCCATGCGACCTGTCCGTTCCAAACACCTAAACCCGTCTGCCAGTTCTGGCGTTCTACACGCTACACGCCAGTCGGCGCTCACGTCAGCTAGTGTGACCCCTGCAAGGTTCCCGGGTTGTACTGCTGACCAGCGGTCGTTTACGCCTCGCTCAATTGCTGTGCTTGGATACTTATCCGGGCGTCGTC
Organism: Cepaea hortensis; assembly: GCA_963921405.1. Classification (NCBI taxonomy): domain Eukaryota; kingdom Metazoa; phylum Mollusca; class Gastropoda; order Stylommatophora; family Helicidae; genus Cepaea; species Cepaea hortensis. The sequence goes on from OY992878.1 coordinate 125,930,719, forward strand.
GAAGACGCCGCGTTCTCTCTGCAGTGTTTAACATCACTCAGGGTTGCGTGTTGTTATGTTGTCTGGCGTTGGTACAGACAACGCGTCGCAACCTCGGATGTGAGACCTTGACAGTGTGGTGTGGCAACAAGATGACCAGGTCTCCCTGTCTTCCTAATTCAGGTGCTCTACCGGAAGATCCAACCCACCTTCCTGCCCTTCACCCCGCCATTTTTTTTTTTTTTTTTTTTGTAATTTTTTTCTTTTTTTTAAACAACATATATAAACATGCACAGATACAAACAAATACACATATACATATATACAGTGTAGGGAGGTTATACCGTCTTCCCTGTTCTGCATAGGAACTGTCTGACCAGTCGCTGTGTTTCCGGGTTGCTGTTTATGTGCAGGCACTCCGTCATTGTCATTGGGTTCCCAGTTTTGACGAAGTGATCTCTCAGGTCCCTTCGCTCTCTATTGTACTTGTCGCATACTAGTAAGTAGTGTTCGATGGTGTTGTTTTCTCGGCATACTCTGCAGTTTGGGTTTTCTCTTGTGTCTTTCCAATTGCCTAATCTGATTCTCCACAGCTATCTGTTTGCCGGTGCTTTCATGTTGGTCTTGACTTGTGGCTTGAATCTGGGTTCACCCAACACTCGGAAGGCATGACGGCCTTTATCGCTGTCTCGCCACTGTTGCCTCCATTCCTTGAGAATGTAGTTTTTGACTATATTCTTCCCTTCTACTTTACCTAGGCCTGTGCAAATTTGATTAGTGCTGGTTATTCCCCGTTTCGCCGCTCTGTCTGCCTGTTCGTTTCCCGGGATACCCCTGTGTGCTGGTATCTATCCGATGGTGACTTGGCAACCCATGTACCTGAGGTTTGTGGCTGTCGCTAGTATCTCCTCTTTTATGTCAGGTCTGTTGTCTCTATTGAAGTTCCCGAGCGTTTGTACTGATGACAGGGAGTCTGTTAATATACACAGTCTCAGTGGTGGATTTTCGGCTGCGATCTCTAGACCTTTCATTATGGCAACCAGTTCGGCCGTGCATACTGCTGTCTGGTCTGTTAGCTTGAACTGTCTCTTTAGCTTCCAGTCTGGGACCACTACCCCTGCTCCTACCTCTCCCTGTTCGTTTTTGGACCCGTCTGTGTATATTATGAGGTTGTCCTTACTGAATTCTTGTATGTATTCCTCGGCCGTTACTCTTGCATCTGTGTCCTCCGTGTCCTTGGTGATGTACTTTGCTAGACTACAGTCAGTGAATGGGACTGTTAGTTCCCATGGTGGGATTGTTGGCTTGAACCGTCTTGTCTGTTTCAGGGTCTCTGCTAGCTCAGTTACTTCCTTCATCTTCTCTGCTGCTTCCCATCCTGCCGGTCTTTGCAGTTTTACTATTGGGATGCCCCCCCCCCCCTTTTGCTGTTGTTGTCGCTGAACGTTTGGTATCCTGGGTGGTTTTTGTCTTGGGCTACCTTAAGCCATTAGTTATACGTCAGCTGTTTACGCCTCAGACTCAGTGGAAGTACACCCAGTGCTACCTCCATGGCTTCTCTGGATGTACATTTTCCAGCACCCAAGATGATGTTTAGTGCTTGGGTCTGTATGGTGTCTAGCTTCCTCTTGTTGGCTTCTGATGCTGAGTCGTACACAATGCTGCCGTATTCTATCTTGCCCCTGATAAATGCTTTATAGAACATCAGCATTGTTTGGGTGTGGGCACCCCAACCGTTACCTTTTATCACCCGCAGTAGGTTGCTTGCTTTCTTGCATTTTTCTAACGTCTGGCTTATATGTTTTGACCAGTTCATCTGTTCGTCTAGGGTCATTCCTAGGAAGACAATGCTCTTTGTTTTCTAAATGGTTTCCCCTTTTATCTCTATTTTCCAGTCCTTATTGTGATATAACTTCTTCTTGCTGCTAAATACCATGCTGACTGTTTTACTGGTATTGATTTTGAAACCCCATTTGTCCATCCATGCTGTTAGCTTGTTTATTTGCTTTTGGAGGGGTCCTCTTGCAGTCTTTGCCGCCTTGCCACTCCTCCATATGGCGCAGTCGTCCGCGAATTGAGATAGTCCTGTTTTCTGGTCTTGAATCTCCTCTGTCAGGTCGTTCACCAGTATTGAAAAGATTGTTGGTGAGATGACCGAGCCCTGGGGAATGCCGTTCTCTTGCACATATGTGTTGGATACCTCATTCCCTGCTCTCACTGAGAAGCTTCTATCTTGGAGGAAGTTTTCTATGTATTTGTAGGTTCTACCCGTTATGCCTACTTTCTTCAGTTTTATTAGTGCGGCTTCACTCCAGCATTGATCGTACGCCTGGGCTAGGTCCAGGAATACAGCCAACGTCTTTTCCCCTCTCTTGAATCCTTTCTTTACATGGTTTTCCAATTTGATTATCTGATCCATCGTGCACCTGTTGGCTCTAAACCCGGATTGTGTACGGCTGTACAGTTCATTCTTCAGCTTATCATCATTGTATTTCCATAGGCAAGAGATCTGCCTGGTGGTGCCAGCTCCTCTCTGCATTCTTAATTATGCTGTTTCATATGTGTTTGTATCTTCAACTAGCATTCGTTCATAGACAGTCTTTAGAATTTGAATAACGAAGACACAAACAATAGATTGCACGATTTATTGCCCGGCATATTTCGCTGCATCTCGTCAGGTATATACTGCATAAATCACACAACTTACGTGAATTAACTAGATAAATCCTTCAAGTTGAAATATACACATATTCGCACAGTAATGTCACTTATCTACCACGGTAATTTTAAGCTGACTAACATGTCTTTCTGTTTACACAATTCTGGCTTGCGTTGATAGATCATAATTGCTTCTGCAAATTTTAACAAGCGAGTATTTTGTGTGTTAAACAACACGCGAAATGCAGTGTCTCTGTCCACGACATGGCCACTGTCGACAATGTGCCTACCGATTGAAGACGCCGGGAGCTTCCGGTGTGTCGGCCCCACGAGGCTAGCATTTCCTGTGTGTTGTATCTTGTTGACCCATTGAGGTATGTGTTCTGACACCCGTTTGTTAAGCTGTCTCTCTGTTCTACCAATGTAAACGGCCTGGCATCTACATGTGAATTGGTAAATACAATTGTTTGTGGCGTACAGAGGAACAGGCTCTTTGACTGCTGGTGTAGGAATCGGTACGGTTTTATATCTAATGACTGGAGTTGCCGCACAGGATGTTCGACCTACTGCTGTAGTAAGCCGGTCTTGTAGACGTTGCATTACGTCATCCCCTCGAAAGGTTAGCTGGTTGAATACCTTGAGTTTAGGGACTGTAGTTACGTCTTTAGAATGTCTACCTTGCCCATCGTAAGTATACAAACAGTTGGCGCTCTTGAAGTCAATAGATCTGATCGCTCGTTACCCCGCACTCCAGCATGACCGAACAGCATATACGTGTATGTCTGTGTAAAGGATACGTGTCTATTCTTGGTACCCACTCGTACAATATTTTCTTCTTCTTCTTCTTCTTCTTCATTTGCTGCTGCTCCTCCTCCTTCTTCGACTTTATTATTAGTAGTAGTAGTAGTAGTAGTAGTAGTAGTAGTAGTAGTAGTAGTAGTAGTAGTAGTAGTAGTAGTAGTAGTAGTAGTAGTAGTAGTAGTAGTAGTATCCATCTTTTTCTTCTTTCTCTTCTTCTTTCGCTTCTTCTTTGTCGCCTGTCGTCCCGGGGGGGGGGGGGTGGGGGGGGGGGAATCAACAAGCACTCTTTTCAAATTCCATTTCCTCAGCTTGGGCTTCTGCCTGACCTTTGTCTACACACCCCCTTTCAGTCTTTTGATCTCTCTCTCTCTCTCTCTCTCTCTCTCTCTCTCTCTCTCTCTCTCTCTCTCTCTCGCTTCTTACCCCAAGGCAATACCCCTCTTCATATTCCTCCAGAACATACCCACACAAGGCTGTATTCTAACAAATGATAAAACATTTAATATAGAAAAGTGTCACGTGTGTGTGTGCAATGTATGCGTGTGGAGATATGTGGTGTAGTCTATCGTGAATGTGAGATATACTCAGGTAGTTCAGGATCAGAATCAACTTTCTTCATCGTACTCCGGCTATACCACTGCACAACATTACAAGATCAGAAGGGGCTCACCCGATGCTGTGTCTCTCCGGCCGATTGTTGACTTCTGCCTGTATATATTGGATATTTTGGATGTTTGGTCACCACTGGGTGATTTGATTAGTTCTCGTCCCTTAGGTCGACACAAACTGTGAACATGCATCTAATATAATCCAGTGATGAAATAACACAACCACTGGTCCACTAACAGGTCCAATAAACACTGCTGTTAGTCAATTCATGAAATGGTTCATGTCATAAGGGAAAATTGTTAGTTAGTTATAGTCTTTCCCTTCCAATACCTCTTCTGGTAATTAACGTCGTTAATAATTCTGTGGTTGTTTGCAATACATCCACTGACCAGTTTCTCTTCCCCGCGATTCACTATTTATATTCAAATGAAATCCGGAAGCGTTGGACCGTCTTTTAGGAAAAGGGTTCAATTGTTGAGGTCAGTTAACACTGCACTAGGGTACTGCCCTTTCCGCATCTCCGAATGGTAGGCAACTTCTCGGTTTTTGTGGAACCTGTCGAAGAGAGAACACCCGGTGATAGCAACCCGATTCAGACCTATTATATGTGAGTGTGGGCCGAAGGGCCGTACTCAGACTTTAATATCTAGATCCTCATAGAACCACTCTGGTATAAGACAGAGGCGTTCATAACATTCCCTGAGACGTGGTAAGAAAAAGAATGACCAAAGGGAAGCAAAGACACCCTAGTAGACACCCCACCGGAAAATCCTACCCATGACATTTCCTATATTCACCCAACCACTCTCCATCCAACTGAATATTCTCCCACGGCATTGGCCTTACCCTGCCGAGTGAAATGATATATCACTTGCCCTAGTTTACGTAACGCAGCAGCCTACTGCCGCCGACGCTCTTATACTATGTTCACACAGCGCACTATCACTACACTCAAGTCATAAACTCTATCCATTACTAGACTGCCTTATGCTAGTTATTCCTGTTCGGAGTCGGAAATCACAATTCACAAAATGAATACATGTCCGTCGTTTTCAACCAACATGGGACACTGTGAATCCTCTTCTCCATTAGAACTTGGAACAAACAAACACGCCCTTTATCAGTCGTCCATCCCACACACTGATCGCAAGTTTAGTTAGTTTCAAATAGCCGAAAATTTTTCCTGAGTGACGTCATTGGCTTGGCGGCAAGCAAGTCAAGACGGCGCTTTCTCTCTCATCTTGAAATCAGGGCAAAACAACATGCCGACAGGTCTCCTTAGATCTTGGGGACTTTTCAAAAGTTCTTTGCTGTGTTTGATCTGATGAAAGCATTTCCCCCACTAACAACAAAAAGTTGCATCGTTCTAGACCGACTGTCTTTGTCCCTTGATCATTCGGATCGACTACCTCAATTAATTCCGTGACATACTTTCCCACTTATGTTTCTCCTTCTGCTGCTCCACCTCCCCCTTCTTCTTCGTCTTATGATTATTATTATTTACCTTCTTCCTCTTCTGCTTGTTCTTCTTTTTATCTTCTCCTTCTTCTTCTTCTTCTTCTTCTTCTTCTTCTTCTTCTTCTTCTTCTTCTTCTTCTTCTTCTTCTTCTTCTTCTTCCTCTTCTTCTTCTTCTTCTTCTTCTTCTTCTTCTTCTTCTTCTTCAAGATTACAACATCGAACAATTAATATAATGAGTCGCATCACGAAGATTTTGCTAAGAATTATCATGCAAAGAATTAGGAAGAAAATACAACCTGAAATAAGAGAGGAACAATGTGGGTTTCTTGAAAAATCCTAATCTTCTTCTTCTTCTTCTTCTTCTTCTTCTTCTTCTTCTTCTTCTTCTTCTTCTTCTTCTTCTTCTTCTTCTTCTTCTTCTTCTTATTCTTATTCTTCATATTCTTCAGTTTCATCTCCTTCTTCTTCTTGTGCCTTCCCTGAAACAAATAGTAGTAATGACGTTTCTCCAATCTTTACTGTTATCTGATATGTTGATAAAGTTAATGTTGCTTGTATTACCATTGTTTGCCACGCAACTCTTTCTTTGTTTTCTTCTCCCTTTTAAGCTTAGTATTTCCATCTATGGCTAACATTTTCATTTCGCCACTTGTGTTGTTATGCTCTATGCATTCATTCATTCATTATGTGCCCTGCCGATAAGCGTGGGCGGTCATGTTCTGCCATCTCACTCGATCATCAGAGTCGTGGATCAGCTCTGTGTTTCTGTCTGTGACCATGCCACGTGACCAAACCATCCAGGTATTTAATTCTTGGTCTTCCCCTTGGTCTGTTCCCTTCGATCTTGCTAGTTGTCACGAAGTTCTCCAATTCATTTCTTCTCATAACATGCCCAAAATATTTTGACTGTCTACATCTAATGTCTCTAACCAGTTTACGATCTTCATTTGTTTCTTTAAGGACTTGTTCATTGGTTTTTCTATCTGTCCATGGTATTCTTTGCATTTTCCTCAGAAACCACATTTCTGCAGCCATCAGATGTTTTTCAGCTTGTCTGCTCATTGTCCACGCCTCACATCCATATAAAAGTACAAGTTCTATGTAGCACTTCAACACTCTTTTTCTCGTTTCAATTGATATCTTTTTATTGGTCAGTATGTTTTTCATATTGCAAAAGGATGCCTTCGCCATGGCAATTCTTATTCTGATCTCTTCAATGCATCTCCCAGCAGATATTATGACTGTTCCGAGATAGTTGTATCGATTCACTTGTTTAAGAATATGCCCATTTACTTGTATAATACATTGTAGTATTTTCTTCTTCCTAGTGACGACCATAATCTGCGTCTTCTTACAATTCAATTCTAACCCCAAATGTTCACTGTGTGCAACAACCACATCTACTAAATTTTGCAGGTCCTGTTCATTGTCTGCAATCAAGACTGTATCATCTGCGTATATAATGTTATTGATGTATCGTCCCCCAATATTGATTCCTTCCATATCTTCTATATTTCTGAAAATATGTTCACTGTACAGGGAAAAAAGATCTGGAGACATTACACATCCCTGTCTCACACCTCTCTTAATAGACTGATATTGATCTATTTCATTATCAATTCTTAAGGCAGCTTGTTGTTTCCAAAATATGTTTTTTACAAGTCTATGGTCTTTTCCATCAATTTGTAGATCTTCAAGCATCCTTATCATGTCGACATGTCTCACTTTATCGAAAGCCATTGTGTAGTCAATAAAGCAAAGGTTTAGATCTTTGTTTACTTCTACAGAACGTTCAATTACTGTTCTCAGTATGTACACAGCATTTACTGTTTCCTTGCCTTCTACAAACCCACATTGCTCCTCTCTTATTTCAGGTTGTATTTTCTTCCTAATTCTTTGCATGATAATTCTTAGCAAAATCTTCGTGATGTGACTCATTATACTAATTGTTCGATGTTGATCACTTTCTAAGGCTCCTGATTTTTTTGGGATTGCAATAAATACAGAATTACATAATTCATGAGGTATATCTCCAGTATCATATATGGTATTCAAGAGTCTGGAATCATTTCTGTTGTGATGCTGTCTGAACCGGGAGTCTTGCCAGATGTCGTATGGTTAAGAACATTCTGAACCTCCATCTTCAAGATCGATGGTCCTTCATTACTATTTTGAATATCATACTGTTCCTCTATGTTATCATCATAAAGGGTTTTCACATAATCTGACCATACATGTAAAATCTGATCTTTTTCTATTATGATTTTTTAATCTTTTGTCTTTAGGGAGCCTGCTGATGTATGTGTTCTTTGATTAGTAAGTTCCTGAATTCTTTTGTGCATTAGTTTGGTATTTTTACTGTTGTGTTGTATTTCAATTTCTATGCAATTTTTCTCGAGCCATGCTTCTTTTGCCTCCTTACATAATGTTCTGACTTTTCTGTGAATTTCTTTATATTTGGCAGGATTATTTTTGTTCTGACGTCTTGTTTCTATTTTTTTTTTTTTTGGTGCATATCCTTTACAGGACATCGCTGTCAACACCAGCATCTTTCAGCTGTATGTTGATCTTTTGGCAAGATTACGCTCAGTAGTTTGCCATTGCTTTCTGAGCGGCCGGCTCACATACCCCGTAAGTTACCGATGCGATTCGAACCACTGCTGATTCTCACCGTCATCACGTTACCGACGAGAGTATACGAGATTACGGAGCAAAGTCATAACCTCTAAGCCACGAAGCCGGCTTCGTGTTTCCATTAGTTGTAAAATTTCTTCAGCCATCCATGTCTGACGACCCACTTTCTTTAATTTTGGAATAGTTTTTCTGCAGCTAAACTAATTGAATTCTTCAACATTTCCCATTGATCATCCACATCTTGAAATAAGATCTCTAGATCAGACAATATATCAAATTTGTTCTTTACTTCTATGTTAAAATTATCTTGTATTTATTTGTCAGTTTGCTCAAATCATATTCAGTGTTTCTGGTTGTATACATTGACTTTCTTTAACTTTACCCTCAGTCTGCCTGTAATTAATCTGTGATCACTGTAACAGTCTGCATCGGGAACTGTGTTTACGACTGTTAGCGCATTTCGAAACCTTCTGCTAATCAGGATGTAATCTATCTGATTTTTAATCCTGCTGTCTGGACTCTTCCATGTCCATAATCTTCTAGGATATTGCTTAAACTATGTGTTTCCTACAACCATTTCTTGTTCTTTTGCCCATTCTACAAGTCTGTATCCTCTTTCGTTTCGCTCTCCCAAACCATGATTGCCCACAATGCATTCATCGCCTTGATTTCCGACTTTTCCGTTGAAATCACCCATTATAATATTTATTTCTGATTTTTTTACATTTCTTCAAAGCAAGCTCCATGTCATTATAAAATTCGTCTACACTTTCTTCACTGCTTTCACTTGTGGAGCATATATTTGAATGATATTTATTATAAAAGGTCTTCCGTTTAATTTTACTAATAAAAATCTGTCTGACACAGCCCAATAACTTTTAATATAATTTGATGTTTGCCGATCCAAAATAATGGCTACACCTCCTTGCCGTTCTTCTCCTCCAGAATAAATAATCTTACACTCCTCTCTTGTCATGATCCCTGCCCCTCTCCATCTGGTTTCACACATTTCTAATATGTTAATATTCTATCTTCCCGTTTCTTGTTTGATTTTATCCAATTTTCCATCTTTTGCACCTAGTAGCCTCTTGACGGTCTGGGGTCTTCTGGTGCACATAACTATCCCTACCTTGCGAGGCTGCTCCTATGGAGCACCCATTTACGCCGTTTCTCTGAATGTCGATGATATAGCAAAACATAATGTTCTTGGCATCTGTGAAGAAGGTAGTTTGCCATTACTTACCTTCTAAGCAGTGACCATACTGGTCAATGACCGTAGCCATTGTCGCCTCAAAAAAGAGATCCTCTGCCTACAGTCGTGAGGTTGAAGACCATAACCCACAACTATCTGTCGGCTGCTCTTCAACCTCATCCACCTCCTGCACCCATGGCTTCACGTAACCCTGATCGGGAGGCTAAACGGGTACTCCACTTTGCGCAAGGGTGTCCCGTAGGCTAGCGGAGGGAAGGAGGCACCTTACTTTTCTTTTGATAGGGGATACCCCTACCCCGCCACCCAACTCTATGCTCTATACATTTCTTTTATCTTTTCTTCTTGGTTTTGATGTCTGGTCTAGTAACACTTCATGGTATTAGGACCTTTTTTTTTACACCTTCAAGCGTCTCGGGTACGTGGTGCTGGCTCCAAACATTATAAACAAATAGGCCCTCGACGGATGATGTAGTAAATATCACACCGGTCACTTTTACTTCCCAATACACCTTCTGGTACTCATGTTAGGCAGGATCCACATTGGGGCCGAAGTCAATGTTTTATTTTTAAATCCGCTTCGAATAGTATTCGAACAGATGACCTTCGGGCCGGCAGGCAAGCGTGCTAGCCACTGCGTCACGGCGGCTCTCTAGCTTATTGTATGCTTGAGTTAATAGGACTAAAATGTGAATGTGAGAATCAATACAGAATGCATGAAAGTGGCAGTTGAACACAGTCGAATGTTAGACTACCCGCATGCACATTCCAGTTAACAATTTGCACTTTTGTTTGTAAGCTGCTTCACGTGTGCGCTATATGTCCCCATTCTGTATATGTTCGTCACAACAATATACGATTTCTGTCTGCCTCCAGTGCAGGATTTATGTATAAGCTAAACAAGCTATAGCTTAGGGCCCCCAAGAAAGTGGGCGCCCCAAAAAATATTGTCCGAGTGAGCAATTGTCATATATGTATACTTAAATATACTGCAGTATTATTAGCGATTTCATTGCTAACGGAGGAGTGAGTGCAGTATACGAAAATAACCCTGTCGTGTTTCCTATTGGATAAATACGAAACTGTTTTTATGAAAATCGCGAATGACAACTTTAACGAGGGGTCAAAAGGTTATTCTTCAGTCCTGCATGCTTAAAAGCTATTGCAAGTGAATTGTTTGAAGAATATTTTCCACTGTTTGACAAAGGTAAGGAAATTTATAGTTTGGCTTGTTTATTGTCAAAGGTAAGCTTGAGCATAGCCTACGATGGGTAGCGTTGTGGTGTTCTGCTGTGATAATTTGGTGTGTCCAGTGTGTGCCGCGTGGTTACACACCCGCTTCACACGCGTGATCCGGGACTGTTTCCGGATCCGGTCAGGGATATGCACTACTGACGAGCTCAAACAAGGGCGAAACTCGAGTATAGTGCTTCCATATTGAAGTGGATAGGCCTTAGGTTCATACCAGAATGCGATCGGCGTTGCCAGTAGTGGGTTGTGCTCAATATTTAAAGGTAAGCTAATTTAACCTGCATTTTTGAACTGCGCACTGCGCATCCAATTTTACATATAAATGTTGAATTTCAACAATATTCGTTATGCAGAAGACAGAGAATAAAAAAAAATTTTGAGCACGGTCGTGGTGTGTACTCTTATTAAATTCATAATGTCGGAATCGTGGCATATTGGATTGGTGTCAGCTTTTTTTAATAAACAAGAAGATTTACAATCATCAAGTTAAACAAAATATCAATATACGTTTAAATTCTATTACATATTTATTTTGTTGCTTTATATTTATTGTATTTATTGTTCATCTTGCTACATGACTTAAAATTTATGAAAGTCAAGTCAGTTTTCTAACTTGTCCATCATCCATTGCTGAAATTTAATTGACTGGTTCACAGTTTTATTTGTATTGATAAATGTCTTATCAAGAGAATTATACTTTATTGTGCATTTATGAATGCTATGTCCATTTTTGCACACAACTATAGAGGTTCTAGCAAGATTCGTTATGCAGAGGTGTGGAAAAATAATATTTTGTGAGACCACCTGGTTACATCTTTACAATCGGGAAAATTCACAATGGCGGCATTCCAGCATATAATATCACACTAGTGTCTGTTTTTATTGAAACACTGGAGATGTAGAATCATAATATACAAAATATCAAATAATTTCTACAGATAATTTGTGTTGTTGTTTTAATAATTTTTATTCATGTGACGTGGCGGAACCATTGTTGATTTGTCTGTCCACAGTTTGCAAGATGTCAACCAGAAGTTATAAAAGTGCAGCTCAAAAGAGGAAAAAGAAGCAGAGAGCTGAAGAAGAGCTTAGCAAGATAACAAAATTAGATAGTTTCTTAACAAAGATAGATAAGGGGCCTGTTGAACCAAAAGCCTCTACCACAGTGAGTCAGTCACAGGATATTCACCCTATTCCTGATACAGAGCCTGATACATCTAGTTGTATAGAATCTATTTCAACGAATGAAGCAACAAATATTAAGATTAATAAACCAGAGAGTAGTACAAGCACAGAAGATTCAGCATCAAAAAACAAACAGAATGATGTTGGGGTATGATGTGATTTAAGTAAAGATGAGATTTTATACTGGGTAGAAAAAGGTCCGTCAAAATGTCAGCACTCAAATGGTTCATTTGAAAAATCAAAGAAGCTTTTTGCAAACCAAGACAGATATTGCTCGAAAAGCTTGTTCTATCCCAAACGGGCTAATGGTGAAAAATATTACAGAGAATGGTTAGTATATTCGCCAGCAACTGGTCGTGTATACTGTTTCGTGTGTAAACTCTTTTCAAATTCTTCTACACCATTATCATCCGATGGATTTTGTGATTGGCGCAACACTTATTTAGTTCAAAATCATGAAAACTCTGTAGACCATAGAACAGCTTCGGTAACATATCTTACAAGAAAACGTGGCTCAACAATTGACTGCCAGCTAGCAGAACAGATAAATAATAAACGGCAGTACTGGAAAAATTTTCTTGAACGAGTTGTGGCAGCCATAATTACTATGGCAGAGCGTGGTTTACCTTTCAGAGGAGATAAGGAAACATTTGGTTCTCCTCACAATAGCAATTTCCTTGGATTACTCGAACTTATAGCAAAATTTGATCCTTTTCTAGCAAGCCATATACAAAAATTTAGGAAAAAATGATCAGGTGTCACATCTTATCTTTCTAAAACAATATGTGATGAATTTATCCAAATTATGGCACATAAAGAGACTCAATCTTGGATGATTTAAGAACTGCAGGGTACTTCAGTTTATCTGTAGAAACTCCAGACCGGTCCCATATTGATCAGCTCACAGCTATTGTGAGGTATGTTTTACCAGATGATGGGCTCTCTATTGAACGTTTTCTAACTTTCCTAGAGATGGGTAGCCACACAGGGGAAAGTATGGCTAAGATGGTGCACAACTACCTTACAAAAGAGTGCAAAATATATTTTAATAAGTGTCGAGGCCAGTCATATGATAATGCTGCCAATATGTCTGGCAAATACAAGGGTATGCAAGAAATAATATTGAAGATTAACAAGTATGCTATGTATATTCCATGTGCTGGTCATTCCCTGAATCTTGTTGGTAGAGCAGCAGTAGACTGTTGTTTAGAGGCAGTAAACTTTTTTGGAATTGTTCAAGAAATATATAATTTCTTTTCATCATCTACACATAGATGGGCAGTACTGTTGTCATTCTTCAAAGATGATTCAAAAGTTAGAAAGTCTTTGTCAAAGACTAGATGGGAAGCACATTCAATGGCCACAAGTGCAATACTTGATAGTTATGATGGAATAATTTCTGCATTGCATCAGCTGCATATTGATACTACAGAGAAAGACGAAACAAGAAATCAAGCCATAAACATTTTGAATAAAATAGAGGAGTTTGAATTTATGGTATTGTTATGTTTGTGGAGTTACTTGCTAGATGAATTTCACAAGACTAGTCAATCACTGCAGGACCCCCAAATTAGTCTAGATGTATGTAGGAAATTGTATGCTTCACTTTCGGATTTTGTTAAAGGTTCCAGGGATCTTTTCGATCATTTTGAAGAAGAAGCAAAGAAAAAATTGCCTGATGTTGATTACAAGAAAAGAAGATATAGAAGAAAGCATATCAATGATGATGAAGATGATGCTTTAGAGAACCTTGAGCCAAGAGACAAGTTCAGAATCAAAACATTTATACCTGTGATGGATGCATTAGAGTCAAGTCTGGCACAGAGGGCCTCAGTATACAATGATGCTGCAAAAAAGTTTTCATTTTTAACAAAACTAGAAGCTACAGAAGAAGATATTCACGAAGGAGTTAGTGCTTTATGCCAAACATATCTTGAAGATGTGGACATGAATCTTGTAGGAGAAGTCAAGCATTTTCATCAGTATGTTAGACATAGTCAAGCCCATAGTTCAGCGGAACAAGATAGTCTAACACATCAGGATCTGTATAGGGTAATATTTAACGATCGTGTCCAATCAGCATTCCTTAATGTAGAAGCAATTTTGAGATTGTTTCTTAGTATGATGGTTGCAAATTGCTCTGGAGAAAGATCTTTTTCTCAGCTGAAGAGGATAAAAAATGAATTTAGAACAACAATGACTCAAGATAAATTATGTTCCCTCAGTCTCATGTGCATAGAAAGCGACAAACTACGCAGTTTATCATTTGATGATCACTGGCCTTACATCAAAGATCATCTGCGACGAGACCACGAGGACGTCCAAGAAGAAAATGGATTGACATCAGAGACATTGTACAACCACACGGAATGATGATGATCAGTGACTTTGCTCTGGCAAAGGCAAGAAAGAAAATATTTTAGTTTAACATAATTCCTTAATTCTTATAACATGTTTCAAGAGATTAGATAATAAGCCTTTGTAAATTGTGCCTTTTAAAAGAACTTTTGTTTCTTTTTACCAGAGCTTGCATTTTTAAGTTTGTTATGAATAAAAATGATTTTAAGTTAAAGATTTATTATTTCACTATCAATATACTTCTTAATTGTATTTCAGTTGAACCCTCTAGATATCCGAAAATCATATTTGTCACTGACAAAGAATATCTGGACTTATAAAGGGCCCCATATTTCAAATAGCTTAGGGCCTTCTCATCTCATCTCATCATGTTCCTCTTGTACCTTGCGGTGTCG